>CM019739.1:18182584-18371844 GCA_009761775.1 Ficus carica | reverse complement strand
TGACTGAGATATCTTCCCGGTTACACCTTTGTCATTAATGCAACTCATTATGCAAATTTTTTTTTTCCCTTATCTGTTATCTCCAAAAAATTCGTGCCTCTCTCTTCCACCAACTCTTCTCATTTACTTAACTCTCTTTATAAACAAATTCTTTTCATTTGTTTCACCCCTGTCCTGCACTATTAAAACTTCTGTAAAATCGTCTTAACTGCTTTGGTTTGAATCCTATTTGCCTCCTGTCCAAACCTGCTCTGTTATCCAGGTACTATGTTTATTTAAGACTTTTAATTAGTCTTCATTGCCGTTTTCATTTTGTATGTTGTTAGTAGTTGGTTTCTTGGTTTTCCTGTTGATTTACATATTCTGTCAGTATGTTTATTATTATAATGATACTGTAAAGGGGAATTTTTTTATTGTCTGTTTTTTTCCCCTCTGTTTTTTCCCCTTTGCCGTTTTATGTTCTCACAGTGTATACAGTTGTTTCTCTTTTATGTATAAATGTTCTATAAATAATTCAAACATGTTATATGATTATGTTATATATGATAAGTTGATTGTTTTGTATTGTGTTTCTTCTTCTTCTTTTTTTTTCCTCCTTTCTCCTATTATGATTTGCGTGTTCTGTTGGTCTAAATATTTTTACCAAAAAGTTTTGAATCATAGTTTTTATATACTATGATGATCTCTATTTAACTATACAATAATGCATATACCAGATTTCTTCTTTAATTTGGTCTATGATGCTGAGTATGGTATTATTGATAGCATATGTTACATATACTGTTTGACCATCTTTACTGTTGTCAGGGTGTTTGAGATTTGTGTTAAATTTGATTTTGTTACTAAACAATAGTATTCATTATATATGCTGATTTCATAGTATTGTTATTTTAAAATTTTTCTGCTTTTTTTTCTATTGATCTACTTTTCCTATTTGCTCTCTCTCTGTTCTCTCTCTGTTTGATGAAAACATTTCTAACCCCTGCCCCCCGGTTTTTTTGTTCTTTTTTTTTTTTTTGACACATTCCCCAACTTACTTGGTAGTTATTAAAGATGCTGTTGAATTGTATTATGACTCATTAGGATGCTATTAATGAGATCCCCCTATTACCCGAGGAGATTTTTTTTTAAGTATATTGTTGTAATATTTAAATTTATTCTAACAATTTTTGTATTTAAATAATTTTATGATTAGAAATTATTGTAATTTTAATTGTATGGTTAAGTTTTTTTATTAAGTAATTCCATGCAAAAAAAATTGATTTCTCAAAGTTATTGTAAATATATTACCTTCCTTAATTAACTACGCTTAATGTATATTATTTATTCTCATAATTTTTTTTTTACTTTTTTTTGCTGCTACCGTGCAACGCACGGGCATTAGGCTCGTGTAATACTAAAGAAGTTAACATTAAAGTGGCTAACATGTAAGGTAAATAGTAATTTCAATTTTTTTCGTACAGAGCCATGTTATGCGAAGTATGGTCGCAAAAAACTCCTTAGATTTGTGAGTATCCCCTGTTGTATTGTGGCATTAGGGATTTGCTTCTGTGCTTTGAGATGAACCGCTTGTACCAAGTTGCTGATAATCTCTTGGTTCTCTTTAGTGTAGCATAGTCAACATGGTGAAGTCCAAACCTTACAGTGTATCCGTACGTCCACTCGAAATTGTCGAGCAAAGACCAGGCAAAGTAACCCCTAACATCGGCTCCATTTCTACACAAGCAGAGATTAAAAATAAAAAATAAAAAAGAAGTAACTAGAATGCGTAAATCAATGTCTGTCATAAAAAAATATGTTAGCTATAGCTTTGTGGTCATACCTCACTGCTCTCAAAAGGGCATCTAAGTAATCACCCATGAACTTCACTCTGTTGACGTCGCGCAGAGCTTCTTCAAAGGTAGAATTCGGATATTGTCAAAACAGCATATCCTACAAGAGCCATCAAAAGTCTTCATAAGAAATATGTCCATTGAAATGAACAAAAGGTACATTTGCATCTTCGTTTATGACCATGTGCACCCTCTGCTTACCGTTTCTGTTATAAATATCGGTTGTGTTGTGGTATCTTTTCCTTTACATATGTGACAGTTTTCTCCATTCTTGAGGGTAAACATTTCATCCAATCCACCGTGCCCTGTTGAACCAAAAACGGTTCACGTTGTTAATTCGTATTGATATTGTTAGTGTATTAAGGTCAAGGTTTACATACAGGCATTAGATTCTCCAATCGGGACGCCATTTCTTTCCGAACTTCGCTGGTATAAGCCTTCGTCCAGGTCACTCCAACCGCTGGTTCACCGGAGAGGCGATGCAGTCTTTGACCGTAGTAACTTGTGTAGTGATTGATGCCAATGAAATCCAATCCAGGCAACTTCCAGTTTCGTTTGTCACTAGTCGAAAATTTTGGTAAGACGGATCCCAGAATCTGTCCATCTCAGCAGGATATTTTCCGCGTATAATTGGGTCCAGAAAACCTGCATCAAATTCTACTTTAAGAAGTCTTTCTTTTAAGTTTCCAACTTTCAAAACAATAGATCTTTGTATTTCATCTTAGAAATGCTTGACCAATCAACAGGAAGGCAAGAAATCACCAATTCAAGAAAAGGACTGAGCCCTTTCAGCAGCTATCTTGTCTGCTGTAGAGTTGCTGACGGGTTCGAACCATGCTGCGTGCAAGACTATCCAATGCTACCTCCCTGCTGTTTCTGGAAAATATGAAGAAAAAGTTTAGGGAAAGATAAAGTTTACGGAGATATTTCGCAGTAAGGCGAAATGAATATTTATAATATATCAGATTTAGCAATGAGCACAACAGAAGAGTCACGTGACAGAAAAGTATAACAATTAGGTCCCACACTTTGTGTGCTAGTTCGAATAAATTGTCGCATCTACGATGATCGTCAAAAAACATATCGTGATAGTGCTACCATGTTGTGTGACATGGACCCATTCTTTTCACGATAATCGACCGGTGATGTTATACGTAGTCCATCATAAGAGCCACATTGAGTATGGAGGATGAATAATTACATCAATGGTGGTGTAATGTAATGGTGTTACCTGGTATTTGGTTCTGTATATGTCGACCGCGCTAGCATGGGATAGGATAATATTATGGGCCGCTATAAACGGCTCTTTCTCTGAATCCCCCTCTGGACAGTTTCCGAACGGCCCTCGAGCACCGTGATGTGGGAATTTCCCGGAACGATAACCATAGATAGCTTGGATGTTTGGCTCATTGAACGTGACCCAAACTTCACTCGGTCTCCAAAGAACTTGAAACATGTCTCCGCAAAATATGCAAAATCCTTCCTGAAGATTTGTGAATCATAGCGAGTATATCATTTACATACAAAATTATGGGAATTAAAGAATGTGAAAAAATTATAAACAAAAAATAAAAAATAAAACACAACTTACTGTGATTCGGGACTTAGCCAACCTCCATATCTTTCCTCAAGCTCTTGGGAAAGTCAAAATGAATCAACGTTACAAACGGCTGGATCCCTATAATGCAGTTTGATTTAGAAAATTAAATTTGTATACTTTAAAGACGTTAAACTACCAAGGAATTTAACATTACGGACAGAGTTATCGTGAACAAATAGTATGCAAAGTTTGCGTGAATCTAATAAGCATCTGACGATTTTTAGAAGAAATGAGGTAATAAATAAGAGATAGACACCTTTAACGAGGAGAGCGTCAATCAGCTTGTTGTAAAAGTTGACGCCTACCGGATTGAACATCGCCAAATCTTCCTCCTAAATTCCAAGTTGTTATGAGAATATTTCAGCTAGAGAATTGGGAGGGGGAAGTAGTCATGAAGTAGAGAACATACTAGGCAAATTCTGGCCCATGAAATCGAGAACCGATAGCTGTTCACTCCGAGGGACGACATTAGATTTATGTCTTCCTGTTTTCATATACGTTAGATTGTGAATTTATCATATATCGTTAAGTTACTGGACTCTAATAATCACATTGAGCTAGTTTTTGGAATGAGTTTTATCAAAGTCCATTTAACATAGCATCAGAGCCAGTCTTTACTCGTGATGTTAGGTTTGGATTCCCACCTATTTTCAAGACATGCCTATGGAAGATGTTAAAACTCTTCTACTAAACTTAACACAAGTTACAATTTTAGTACTTACGTTGTTGAGGTGTCAATGTTTTTTTATATGCTCTTTAGATGACCCGTTTTTATCAAGGGCATGTTCTATGCCAACTTTTGGAAACAATTATTTTTTTAGGATTTTCGAACGTGTTTTTGTCATTTTCCTTCAATTTTATTTGGTTTTTACTATTTATTTTTTCAAAGATTTAAAAAAAACTCAAATTTTAAAAGTCCATAACTTAAATCATTTTAAGTCGAATTAAGATGATTTTTTTTTAATTGCATAGAATTTCGAGAACACAAGTTACAATTTTAGTACTTACGTTGTTGAGGTATTAATGTTTTTAATATGCTCTTCAGATGACCCATTTTTATTACGGGCTTGTTCTTTGCTAACTTTTGAAAACAATGATTTTTTTTTAGAATGATTTTCGATAGTCTTTTTGTTATTTTCCTTCAATTTTATTATATTATTACTATTTATTTTTTTAAAGATTTTCAAAAAAACTTAAACTTTAAAAATCCATAACTTTATCATTTTAAATCGAACTGAGATGATTTTTTTTTTTAAATTGCATTAATTTGGAGAGGAACAAAATAAGATCTATAACTCTTTTTTTTTTTTAACACATTTTAAGTTTTTTATACTTTTTTACTCCAAACAGTTCATTTTCATCAAACATTTATCTTCAAAACTCAGGACATTTCTAACCTCCAAAATACTATATTCAAAAATTGACCCCAAACGGACCCTAAGAGTTACATGACTGATATATCATTAAAATCATTAAAAGATTTGATGTCTCAAGGATTGATGTACCGAAAGGTATAACTTATTAAAAGTCATTTAAACTATTCTTCGGGATTACTTAAGCTAACCCATAGATCAAGATATGATCATCGACCTACATGACTTATGCTGATCATACTAAGCTAATGAGTCATATTTAATTACAATTTACATACAGAGAGACATGTCGGTGTTAAACCTTTGCGCTCAAAAGTATATCCTTGATCTGTAAATGTACTTTACCATTAAAAAAAAAAAGGGAAAACAAAGAAAAGGTAACAGGTGAAAATCTTGCAAATCTTTTATTATTATTATTTTTTACAATTACCTTATTATTATTATAATCATGATTTTTTTGCTCAGAGTGCAAGTCTATTACTTTAATGGATAATGATCGGTGACTTTTTAGGGTGGCGTAAGATCATCACTAATTTATTTATCTATATTATATTGTTATAAAAAATTAAAAATAATATTATCTTACTTAATATTTTGATATGTAATGATATATCAATTTTTTTCTTACATCATGGTTATGCTTTCGAGTTCATAAAAGTGAACTTTTGATATTAATGATTACATAAAAAAAATGAAGATATCAATCAATAAGAATTAATTATTAAGCTGACATTGACTATATTTATGATAAATTTATCATAAAATTTAACATATGGTAAATTTGATATTAAAGATAATACTTCATTGAAAAGTGTGTGTGTGTTTTTTTTTATTATCCAAATATCAAAATTTGTTTCTATTGTAATAAATTAATATTTCATTGAAATTGCCCCTAAATTAGCATGTATAATCATTTGAACCTTTAACAATTAGGAAAATTGCAGATGATAGCTCTTCTTCTTCTTCTTTTCTTTTTTATTTTTTTATTTTTATTTTTTTATTTTTAAATTCAGGAAGTAAATGGCATGTTTTGACATATTTAAAGGAAAATAGTATATTTAATAAAATAAAAATACAAAATGGCCGAAAATGCCTTCCTCTTCAGTCACTCTACTCGCGGCAGCAGCTAGGGTTTGGGTTTTGGATGGAATTTTTTTTTTATTTTATGTAATCAGCCCAAATAGTCCCTGAATCTTTTATAAGGTGACAATTTGATCTATGTTTTTTTAATTTTGGCCGAGATGATCATAAACCCTCTAAATATTGGCAATCTTAGTCATTTCTGTTCAAATCCGTTAAATTTCTAACGGAATGAGCCATGTGCAATGCATGTGAGTAATTTAATAATAAATTTAATTTAACAAAAAAAAAAACAAAAACTCATAAAAAACCCTAGACTTTGGTCCCTCTCCCCTCAACTCCCACCTCTCTCTTTCTCTCTCCCACCACCATCACAACAATGCCGTTTCCTTCGCCAACCCCCTTATCTCTGACGACTCCCCTGATGATGACGACGATGATGACGAGTAGCAGATCCGGCTTCTTCTACGATCACGCTAATGGCTCCATTCGATGAGCCTCCGTTACGAATCCGTCTGGAATCTATTGTGAAATTGAACTCTGGTCGGAGAAGAGCTCTGCCATGATGACCGGAAAATGATCTAGATCTCGATTTCCTCATGAGATTGCATCGGATCTCTGTCTCCATTGAAAACGTACGCTTTTCATTTTATGTCCCCCCCTTCCCCCCCCTCAAAATTGTTTTTGGAAAATTTTGATTGGTTTCATGGATGATTCGTTAATGTTGTTTTTTCTGGGAATTTGTTGTGGAATTGTGCGTTTTGATGTTGATTTTTGTGTTTTGTGGGAGATGGATCGGAATTTGGGGTTTTGGTGTCGGTGTGGGAGGGATCGAAGGGCTGATGGTGGTGGCTCATCATCTCAGCGTCGGCACGACAGAGATTCAGCTGGGGCGGCATGATAGAGACTCACGGGTCAAGGGTGGCGGATCTGGGCGAACTCAAGGTGGGGGGGGGGGGGGGGGAGACTTAGTTCGGCGAGCCCAGATCGGGGGGGATGGAGTTACTTTGGGACTCTTCAGTTCGGCGACCCCAGATCTAGGTGGGGGTGGGTGGGGTGGGGTGGGTGGGGGGAAGGGGGCGGGAGGGCTCCAGCTCTTCGAGATTCTGGCAGGAGGTTTGTTCTTCGTTGGGGGGAGGTGGTGAGATTCCGATGGGGGGTTCGTTCTTCATTAGGATGGGGTAGGGGCGCCTGAGCTTGCCGGTGGGGTAGGGTCCTTTTTTTTTTTTAATGTATATTGGGTATTGTTTTTCCAAAAAAAAAGAAAAAGGTATTTTTATATTTTAATGATTAATCTAACTCATGTGATATGTCACATGACCTTTTCCGTTAGAAACTTAACGGAATTGGACGGAAAGGACTAGATTGTCACCATTTACAGAGTTTAGGGTCGTCTCGGTCAAATTAAAAAAATTAGGGACCAAATCGTTACCTCTTCAATAGTTCAGGGATTATTTACGCCAATAACTTTTTTTTTTAATAAGTTTTTAGAGAAAGAGTCAAATAGCATGTTACGGACTTTATTTTAGGGTGGGTCTATTGATACTCCCCATTTTACTTTGCCCACAAACTTTTTAAATCACTTATCAGAGTAATTTTAGGATTAAAAAATTACTTGTTCCGCCTCTTAATTTTGCCAAAAGCCCTTATAAATAGATTATTTACTTTTTTCTTCTACTTCCATAAAAGTCTAAATCCTTACTTTTTTTTCCTTAAAAAAAAAATGTTCTATTTTATTGTTATTTTTTAATTTATTTTCAGAAGAATTTTTTCAAGAGAAGATTCTTTATTTTGTTGTCATTATTCTTATTTTTCAATAGTTTTTGCAGTTCCATGTTATAACTAGTTTTTTATTTTTTAAGAAATAACAAGCAAATGGAAAACATGTATGCATGATGTGTACATATAATCAAATATATTAATTTGATTGATATATTTTTTTATATATAATTGAGAGAAATGGTTAGGAATTCATTCTGGATTGTGAGCTTTTTCTAATTATCTAATAAAAGTATTAATCAAACTCATAACATTTTCAATCATGCCTGTGGAATACTCAGCTTAATCAGTATATTATCCTTAAGTTTTTATCATTTAAAGAAGAAACATACCAAAGGATAAGTTCATAGATTTTTATCTCAACATATAAATGGATTAAGAATTTTATTAGATATCTAAAAAGAAAAAAGAAAAAAGAAATTTGTGAGAAGAAAATTTAAAAATAATATAAAACAAAACATATTAAAAAAAAAACTGTGCAGAGTTTTAGATTTAATATGTGAAAAAGAAGAATAACAAATAATTTAGTTATAAGGGCTTTTTGGGAAAACTAAGGGGTGGAATAAATAATTTTTTAATTCTAAAATAAATTTGTTGATGATTTTAGAAAATGGGTTGGAAAAACAAAATTGAGGGTGTCAATAGACCTAATTTTTAAAGACTAGTAATAATTGTATATTCATATTAATTAGACATGAAATGTCCAAACTTACTCTTACGACTCCTCCCCTCTCTCTTCTCTCTCTACCACGACTCTCTACTCGACATCACCGGTGGCAATGCTATTGTAAGATCCTTTATTGTTTATCCGTACATATGCTATTCACTAAAAAATCCAAGTATTTACTATTAAAATATACTATGATTTATCATCTTTGAAAATCTGTTTCAAATTTTAAAATACTTCTAAAATATGCTTTATGTTATAATTTCTTGTTTTTGTTTTCCTCCCAAAAAAGTTCTACTACTATTTTCTATTACGACTATAAAAACTGCTATGTCTCTCCTTATCCATAAAAGCCTATCCGATGATATTAGTAGTACCTTGCGTGCCCAGTACAACATGATTTTAAAATAGTCAAAATCCTCATTTACCCTAAACACCAATTATTATCCTATTATTTGAGCAAAAGGGCAAAAAAAAGGCAATTATTACATGTAGAAACCCCATTGAGTTAGGTGTATGGCCTTTTGTTGTCCCATTTGGTTGCTTGCAGCTTACTCATTTTTGCTTTTGGGATTTGTGTTTCCATCTTTAATGGAAAAAAAAAAAAAAAAAAAAACAGGTGATCTTTATTAATCACTTAATTTAATAAATGATTTAATTTTTTTATTTAAGAAAATAATTATTTATCATTTTTTAGATATGATCAATCAGTGATTGATTAATGACGAACTAGTAATTGACTATAAAATTGATAATTGATTATGAAATTTGATGATTTACGTTATGATTAATTATTATGTAATCAATCATTGATTGACGATTTAAGAAAATTAATAAATCATTTTGAAAAAATAACACGTTAACTAATTTTTAAAAATTTCAAGCAATTATTCAAAAAACTTCTTAAAAAATATGCTAATTAACTATAATTCACTAATGGAAATTACTTGCTTATATAAGTTAGCATAAAAGCAAGACCATAACAAATAAATAAAATTGGCCAGGGTTATGGGAACTATTTAAGGAGAATTCTATAATGATGTAAGGTTTTTTACCCTATTAATGAGGTAAAAAATTTTGACCTTTAGATTGATTTTGATGGTTCAGATTAAAATGATGTACCAAATAATTATAAGACTTACCACACATATTAATCATTCTTTTTAATTTTAATAATTTATAAAAATGTTTCAAAAACATTTAAAAAAAAAAAAAACCATCCATCGGAGAAGAGAAGGGCAAGCCGGCATTCCCCGGCCCCTGCCACTGACCATCCCCACCACCACCTTGCCTTCCCAAACTCGCCGATGGAGTTACGATGAAGGCCGTGACGGAGGCGAGCGGAGATCAGGCTTTCGATGGTTTTCTGTTTCGGTGCTCCGTCGCCACCATGCCCTCCCGTGCTCGTCGCCGGAGAAGAAGGTCCTCCCTTCGCAAGCAGCGCGATGGAGGATCGCCCCTCGGAAACTCTGCAGATATGGCGTCGACCACTTTCACATCTGGCGTAGATCAGTCGCCCATGGTGGTCGCCCCTCGGCCTTCCCTACACCGTCGTTGGCGGCGCAAGCTCTTCACGACGATCGGCGAAGACAACGCGTCCGCATCGTCGTAGGTAGTCGGCCGTTTGGTCGGTGATCACGGTCCGGTGGCTCCATCGAGAGATCCTTCGACGTAAGCCACGGTTTGAAATCGTTCGACGGCAGCGCGAGCTCCAGCAACGGCGTCTGTTTTCAATTAAATTTTTTTTTTTTTTTTAGGGTAATAACTGCATTTTGTCATGTGCGGGAGGACTTACGTTACTTTGGAGCCCCTCCACTGTTCCCCCACCATAGAGTTGCCCAATATTTAATATATTAAACGTTACTCCTTAAGGGGACTTAGCAGATTTAGGGTTCGTTTGGTGAATGAGTTGAGTTTGAAAATTTTAAGTTTGAGTTAAAAATTTTTGTTAATTTTTTAGAAAAAATAAAAAAAATTTAGAATAAGATAAAAATTAAGATGAAAAAGTACATTTTAATTTGAGGTAAGATGAGATCCCAAACAAGCCCTTAGCTTTTGTTTGATGTCTTAAATAAAACTCAAATTTTTCAACTCAAATTTTATTTTTTTTAAAAAATTAATAAAAATTATAATTAATATTTAAAAGAATAATTACTTTTAATTTAAATTTTTATCTCCAATAATCAAATGAGGGCCTAGTTCAGATATGAAGCTTGAAACATAAGCAAAGTTCATATTTCTATGTATTGGAGTGGACGCCTGAAGGGCTGAATGGGCCAGCCATTATCATTCATTATTTTTTATTCAAAAAATAAATAAATTTGAACCCTTAAAAACTTAAGGCTTATTCTTCTTGTCCTCACTAAGATTTCATATTTTTATATGCGCCTCTACTAAACTTTACCATTTTATTTTTATTTCTATTTTTTAAATATGAGAGTTCAATATAAAGACCTATTAATATATATATATATACATATATTTTCACATGGTATCGTACAATTCTCAAAAAGGATTTGGAAGTTTTTCAAATGTATTGTAATTTTTTTTCATATTATTTATTCTAAAAATTTAATATATATTCCACTGAAGTAGAAGGCTGGCTCTTCACTATCTAGGAGTATATGCAATGTGCATTTAAATTCTAAAATACCAAGAGAAATAAAAAATGAGATTTGTACTTTAGTACCAGATAACGATGATAATGATCAACCGCAACATCTCCATTACATCCATCTATAATCATCCCTGTAATCATTCATAAATGAACTTTGGAGTCTAAACTTAGTTCTTCCATGTCCATAACAAGAAGTTTAGTTGATGTTTTTACCTGGTATGTGGGAAAAAACATCCCAGTTGTTCAGGCCTTTACCATCGCTTAAGTAAGCGCCTTCGAACTGTGAGAGTTGCGTGTGTGTTGATAAGAAACAAAAATAAGAGATGAAATTGCAGAATTAAAAAAAAAAAAAAAATGTTACCTGGTAAGAAGAAGAGGCAGTGCCAAAGAGAAATCCAGGTGGTAATGGAGGATCATTACTCTTCAGGCTTTGACTCAGAGATGTGAGAGAAAATAATATCAAGAGAAGTGATACAAGAAGCACTTTGTCCAACAGAAATAGAGCTTTGTGAACTCCCATATTGCTATTATTGTCCTTGGCTTTGCTTTGACCTGATGGAGTACATGTATCAACTATATATGTGTATGCACCCCAAGGAAATTATGAAATTGCAAAACTAGGGGTCCGTGTTTGGTATTGTTTCCTAAGCGTCTCGGGAAAAAAAAAATCTCATGTTTCTAATAAAGCTGTTTTGAAACTAATTATGAAACAACGTTTGTTAAACGTTTGCATAAAGTCAGAAACAGAAACGAAAACAAAAATTTTCATTTTTTGTTAATGAATTTGAAAATAAAATAAAGTTGTTTTCTCATTTTTTTTACTTTTTCTTGTACTCAAACTAAATTATCTAGAAATGCAATCACACACAATTTGAAAAAAAAAAAAAAATATTAATAATAACGCAAAATCATTTTCAAAATATTTTCATTTCTATTTCATACCAAAACAAAACCATTTCCAAAACGCTCCCCAATTGGCCCTAGGTCTCCATCACTTTCAATTTCTTTATTTAACCACCCATTCTTTTTCCAAGTGATCCTGTTTTTAGAGTAGGCCCTTGTGCTGCCATGTTTTAAGCCATGATTTTCATGTTTCTGCTGTTATGCCAGATTTTTTTATTACCAACTATAAATCCGATCTTTTCATTCATTTGATATTAATGTTTATCTAATCAAGAAAGAACATTTTGATAATTAATTTCATAGTGCACTACATGATTATAAAATTATGTTTGGAACAAAAGATCTGTTATGGGCACGGGAAGCTGATTCTCCACTTCAGGAGAAAGCAGCTGCCCAAATTATTCATTCAAACTAATTAGTAATGTGGGCCTTCTGAATAAGTTCTTTTTCACCTTTGCCTAAAGAAAAAGGTTGAGGTAAGGTATTGTCTGTATTTCGTTTATAATGATAGGACTGAAACGAACAATCGAACCCAAGATCTTATCGTGGAGACGAATAGCCTTACCACTCCATCAAATGAATAGTGGTTTTAAATACGTTGTTCAATTTTCAGAGGAACAATAATCGAATTATAGCCAAGGATAGATCTACAAACTTGATTTGATTCCATTGTTCTGTTTTCTTTCTTTCCGGTTTGTACAGTAAATATTTGTACCACTTTTGGTGATTCCTTTCTTTTCCAAGAAAAGATTGAAAAGGAGAAGACAGAAATCAATGGAATTTTTGCACATAGCTCAAAATATTTTATACAAGAATAAAGAGTACTAATTAAGCTAGCCCATTTACAGTGAACCGGATTTCACTGAACATTTAACCTCGAAACGGAATATATTGCGACTCCTCTAAGGTGTACCTTTTTACATGTATTGCCTGGAATACACTTTACGACTGAAATTGTGCTTGGTTTCATTAGCTATGAACTGTCTGTACCAAGCAGCAGAGAGTCTTGCACTTCTCTTGAGAGTTGCGAATCGACATGGTAGAGTCCAAACCGCACCGTGTATCCATTAATCCACTCAAAATTATCGAGCAAGGACCAAGCAAAATAGCCTCTCACATCTGCTCCTTTCTGCTAAAAAAAAAAAAAAAAGGAAATTAAAAAGAAGGAAAAAAGTTAGTTTCCCTTTTGATCACTCTCAAAATCTGTTGAAAGCTTGTTATCTAGCTATGTCGATTAATGACCTGACCGCGTTGCTAGAGCATCTAAGTAGGACCTCATGTAGTCCACTCTGTTCACATCATTCTGCATATCTTCACTTTTGGAATTGATTTTTTCTTCACAACCATACCCTTCGAGAACCCAAAATAAAAAAAAAAAAAAAAGATATTGTCATAACATACTTTTTTTTTTCCGAAAAAAGACCATTAAAACTTCCATATGATCATACATACCGTTTTCTGTGATGAACAATGGTGTGTTGTTGTACCTGTCTTTTATGTACATTACAATCTTTTCCATTCCTTGGGGATACACATATAGCCAGTCAAGTCCGCTCTGCAAAGCATCAACGAGAAGACCGAATGGGAACTTTTGTTATAATCTGTAATTTTTGAAGTGGACGTTGTAATAGTTGTGATTGGTTTGAAAAATTATATAGTGATCATGATCACTAGTAGTGATATGATGAGATCACACACCGGTTCTCCGATAAATCTGCCCTCTTTTATTGCAGTTCGGAGAGCAAAACCTTCTGTCTTAGAAGCTCCTGCTCCGGTTCACACCTGGAAATCTTACAGTCTTTTATATAAAAGCTGCTGTAGTGATTAATGCCGATAAAGTCCAATCCATTCTTCAGCTTCTCCAAGTCGTCGTTTGAAAATGCTGGCAAATCCTGTCCTAGAATCTCTCGCATTTCTGCAGGATATTTCCCGAGTATAATTGGGTCCAAGAACTACATTTGAACTTGTTGCAATCAAATTTTTTTTTTTTTTTTTATATTTTTTATTTTACGTTAGGCCAACGAAATGTCTCGCGTCAAATATACTATACCAGTTCATATAGAAAGATAAAGCCCTCTCAACTGCTAATTTGTCTTCCAAGGAGTTGCTGAAAGGCTCATACCATAAGCAATTCATAACAATCCCAATATTTCCCCCTTGAGTTTTCTGAACGTTTAAACAATTTTCGAAACTTAGAACGCATAACATGATAACGATTTTTTTTAAATTAGAAGTGACACTTAAGGCCTTGCTCGACTATTTTTTTTGGTTTTTTCGTTTGCAAAAGTAAAAACTAACCAAACATTGTCATAAAACTACTTCTTAAAAAAATGAGGAGAAGAGTGTTTGGAAAATAGTTGACCTGATATTTAGTTCGGTAAACCTGGACTGCAGAAGCATGAGACAAGATGACATTATGGGCGGCGATAAAAGGCTCTGTGCACGAGTCTCCGCTGCTACAATTCCCAAACGAGCCAGAGCAACGAGACGGCGGGTAAATTCCGGACCTGTACCCTCGAATTACTGCAACGTTCGGTTCATTAAAGGTCGTCCAGACTTTACTCGGTCACCGAATGATCTAAAACACACATCTGCATAGTATCTAAAATCCTCCCTGCAGTAATCAATTTCCAAACCCAATTACTTTGCTCCTATGAGTAATAAAATCGCCGAAAACCATTTAAAATAAACCACCTACTAGATTCAATTTCATTGTGAGAGCTGTATTCACTTTCAGCCGCGGCAGAATTTTTACTGTAATGAATAAGCTTACAAGAGAAAATCTTCACAGACCCTTTGCACTTTTCTCTAACCACTATTGACCTAAAACGATCCGCATTGCTTGTTTATGCATCAAGGCAATAATTAGGCTCCACATACTGAATAATTTTTTACTCCATTTTGGCCCTACATGCAAATGGATTTTAGCCAATCGCAACAAAAATTTACTTGCATTCAACATACATACTATATTGGAATTTTTATTTCTTTACTCTAGACCTCAATATTAAAGATGATGATAGATTTACTGATAGGGGTTAAACTTATAAATCTCACTCAAATATCGTTTTTTATTTTATCTTTATTTTATTTTTTTTTAAGCACGCCCACTTGATGATGTAGGCCTCGGCTCGTGTGTAAGTGCAAATGTTTAAACGAGAATTTAAAGAAGTAATGCTACTTACTGCAATTCTGGACTTAGCCAAGCTCCATATCTTTCTTCAAGTTCCTGAGGGATGTCGTAGTGAGTCAATGTCACAAAAGGCTGGATTCCTATAACGAAGAATTGTATATAACTAATAATCAATTTTGAAAAAAAAAAAAAAAAAAAAAAAACACAAACACGCACACACAGATATATTTATACATCTAGAGAAGTGATAATCGCATTCACCTCTACGCAGAAGAGCGTCGATGAGCTTGTTGTAATAATCAATGCCTGCTACATTTACGTTTCCAAATCTTCCCTCTGTTTCAGAATTAGGCAAAGGAGTTAATTAATTAAGAGATGAGAGAATTATTTTAGTGAAATTTGGTTTGAGGCTCTTTCAAAGAGAGGGGAGAGTTGGAATATACTGGGTAAAATTCTTGCCCATGAGATAGAGAACCGGTAGCTATTCACTCCAATGTATTTCATGAGATTCAAATCTTTCCTGTTTAATTAATATCCCGTGTCAAAAAATTCAGACTAATACAGTATTGAAATCCAAGAAATAAGACAGAAAGAAGACAATGATTGTCATCATATTTTCATTTGTTTCCTATAATTGCTTTGATGAAATCAGTGGCAGAGCCAAATTAGGCCCGGGGGCAGCTGCCCCTTTCCCAGTATGGTCCTTTGCATTAATACTCCTGTCACACTTGTTTCCTATTATTGCTTCGATCCAATCAGTGATGGGGTCACATTAGGCCCGGGGGTAGCCGCCCCCTTCCCAATGAGCTCATTGCTTTATTACTCCTATCACACTTATTTTTTTTAATAAGTCCCTAATTATTTGCCCTCCTGAAATTATGAATTACAAAATGCACTTAGATTTTTCTAAAAAATTTCAATTATGTCCCAACATTTGATTTATTAACATATTATTATTTCACACTTAAAACTCAAATAAACAAAAACTCAATTACACTACTATATAAATTCATATTTTGGGCTTTTTAAAGTTGGTTACAAAGTTATATACAAAAAAAAAAAGAAAAAAAGTCGAACAATTTTTAAGTTTTAGAATTAATTTAACTCACGTTTTTTTTTTTTTTTGACTTCGCCACTAGATGCAATACCATAATAGATAATTTCAATGTATACGCCGTTTATATTGTTCTCCATTAACAGTGTAATTTCAAATGCTAAATCCATTTTTTTATGTTGTAAATTTTGAAGTCTTGAAACTTACAAAAGTAAACTTTTTTACTTCTTAAATATTTTAAAACCAACAATATTATAATTATTAAATGACCAAGGTAAATGTCATCCTAATAGCAATCAAATGTTAAAATATGACATATATTATATTGATGATAAATTTGACACTAAATATAACCTAAACTAAATTAAACATGTTGGATATGCTTAAATTTAACACTAAAATAGAATTTTATTGGATAATAATTATTCTATAAAAAATAGATATATATTTTGAATTTAAGAATGAAAATTCAAATTTCATATCTATAAATAAAATAGATATGATATTATTATTAGAATAAATCTACGATTATTTCAATATTTAAAATTTAACGTTGAGACATTAACTTAGCATTGTATGGCAAATAATGCAGAAACTCTATAAGACTAATTAGGGCCCTACGCTATTGTCCGACAGTTTATTAAGTGACGTAAGCTACCGTTTGTAACATATTGTGTGTCATGCTGCCGTGATTTTGGCAACGAATAAATTAAAAAATGAAACAGAAAATTAGTGGCCCCTAAAACTAGAGGTACGTACAAGGCAAGTATTCGATTCTCAATTGTCTATCATGACATTATTTTTATATTTTCTTGCTTTTGAACTTTTTTAGGGGTGGGTCACTTCCACAGTCGCCTGTCCTTGTCATAAGGTTTCACTTAAATTTACTCTTTTTTTATTCTCGATAAAAAAAAATTAATAATGTGCTAACGTCATTGTCTATTAATTATTTAAAAATATAATAAAGTTGTATATATTCTTCTGTCAGATTGAGTCTAACCCTCCATTTAATATTATGATTGAACTTAAAAAAAATTTAAGTTGAAGTTGATTAATTTTTTAAAAATTAATTATAATTATTATTAATTTTTTTTATAAAAATTAAGATAAAAATTTAAGTTTAAATTAAATCATCAAGAAGTGTAATTTTATAAATATACTACAAGCTTATAGTTCACATAGAGATTTTCACTCTTAAAACTGGGTCTCAGAGAAAAAAAAAAAAAAAAAGATTGAAAATCTGATGCTTTGATTGATTGGGAAGATTAATTGCCACCCTCATCATCTGCATGTAAAAGAATAGTGATTGAAAAGAATTATAGAGAAAACAAAAAAAGTAGTTATTGAAATAATTGCTCTGACTTTTTGCCACAGAGCACGAATAATTCCATTGAAAAAAAAAAAAAAAAGGCTCTGTTTTTCCTCTGCTAGATACCGAAGAGAGTTAGCAAAGACGTAGAGCCATTTTTTGCGAGATTATGTTACTTAGATTTTTGAGTCAATGACAAAATTAAGCTCATGCGTGTACATATATGTGTGTGTGTGTGTGTATATATATATATATATGTGTGTGTGTGTGTGTTTATATAATCAAGAGAGAAATTTGTTGGAAAAAAAAAAAAAAGAATGGCAAACAAAATAATTAAAGAGTAACATGTCAGGTTCTTACAACTACATATCAAGAAAATTCCAATTTCCAGAATGGTATAACAACGTCTAATTTGTATTGCTCCAATAAGGAAACTGAAACTTGTTAATAAGAAGAAGAAAAACTAAAAACCTACATATAAATAGTAAGAAGTCTTTTTTTTTTTCTTTTTTTTCTTTTTTTTTTTAAAATCAGTTAATTAGTTGATAATTACCTGATAAAGATGGTACTGATCAACAGCTATATCTCCAGTAGTTCCATCAATAATATTACCTTAATTTGACAATTAACCAATAATTTTAATTAATTAGTCTCGATTATTCTAAGTAATATTGTCACCAGAAAATATTACAGAGAGGAAATCATGACCAGCAAAGCTAACCAGGCTTATGGGTGAAAACGTCCCAGTTGTTAAGGCCTTTACCATCACTCAGATAAGCTCCTTCATACTGATTAAACAAAAACAAAACAAAAAAAAAAAAAACATTAAAAATTTTTTTTATCAAAGGGGAAAAAAGAAAAAAGAAATGTAGAGTTTGTTTTTAACCTGATAAGAAGAAGACGCAGATCCAAAGAGGAAAGTGTTGGGATTGCACGAAACCATGAGGATTAATGAGGAAATTAAGCATATTAATGAAATTCCAAGAAGATTGGGAAATAAATATGCTGAAATAACTTCCATTAATTACAAATAGATTTCCTATAAACACAAGAACAGAAATCTATCTCAGAATCCACCAGCCTGCTGGCAAATTTAAAATAAAGCACTAAATCGCACAGAGAACTTTTACAGAAAGCACTTTTAGGTGAATAAAATAATTGCCTCTAACTAGATTTCAACGGGTCTCAACATCTAAGAGTCTATATGTACATAAATATATGCAATTATATATATATATATAGTCCAATACGAACCGGCCCACCACTCACAATCATCAAACATGTCAGATTATTAGCTCTATTTCTTTTCTTTTTCTTTTTTTTTTAAAGAAAAATTTCATTTATCTTGTGAATTTTTGTATTCTGTAACTTTATCATCTGAATTTTAAATATCTAGAGAAATACTTCCCGAAATATGAAAGTTATCATTTTTGTTCCTTTCTCTCAATTAATAATGATAGAATTGTAGATGTTAAAATAACTAAAATGTAATTTAATAAGATAAACTTTATTTTTACTCCATGAATTTTAATATTCTTGTAACTTTTCCCCCAAATTTTGGAAACTGGTTCTTCTATCCCTCAAACTTTAACATATAGCAAGAATGCCCAACGAACTTCAAACCGTTAGTAAAATTATCCCTTAGTTTAAGTTTTGACCATAGAAGACTTGAAAAAGCTTTATTGTTAGCCTATAAATTTTAAATATATATATAATATGTGTAACTTGAGCAAATTTCAGTTTTGTTACATGAACTTTGGTGTTTTATTTTTACTGTTATTACATTATGATGATGATTATTATTTTGCTCAAGTTATTGCTAGTCATGTTAATTTCACATGTGAATAATTTTGAACGGATAGAACTTTTTTTTTTTTTTTTTCATGTTATACTTATTTGAATACTTTTTAGACCTTTGTTATGGTTTCAATCCAGCAGGGTTTTGTTTTTAATGATCAAATACTGTAGTTTTTGCATATATATATATATATAATTTTGATACTCTTTTAATACAAATAGTCTTTTTATGAAACGTCTTATATTGATAATACACATTCTAACTTTATATTTGATCACAATCTATCATGATGAAAAATATAAATATATATCTATATACACAGAAAAAAAATGATTTCTTGTACAGATCATTTTAAACTACAAAAACAGAATTCGATTAGTTCTGAACAATTTCAAGAGTAAAAGAGGCTAATTCACTTGATCAAATAATAACATATTGTTTTAATTAATTCTCAGCCTCATGTAAATATCACTCAGAATAAGTGACTGGGGAAAGGAATCGGATCTTGTTCTTGAGTATTTGATTGAAAAATAACAACGAACAGGGCCAGTTGCACGATGAGGGAGAGAGAGATGTGCCGTTAACAAACGAGAGAAAACCAAAAACCCAATGGCATTGTCAATGGCTCAATGCCCCTATCATACATACAACGACAATAATTCAACCTAACAATCCCGAAAAGAAAAATAAAGGGAAGGAAAAAAAAAAAAAAAAAGGAAAAGCAAGCGAGCAAGTAGCGGGAATAGATGCTAGGTTATATTTTCAAATCTAATTGTCGCCATAATATCAAGAAGACAAGTCAATCATATTTACCACAGAAAACAGAAGATTACATTAGCAAATACACGTCATGAGGT
Organism: Ficus carica; assembly: GCA_009761775.1. Classification (NCBI taxonomy): domain Eukaryota; kingdom Viridiplantae; phylum Streptophyta; class Magnoliopsida; order Rosales; family Moraceae; genus Ficus; species Ficus carica. The sequence goes on along the minus strand of CM019739.1, from coordinate 18,351,842 downwards.
TATAATATGTAAAGCTTTAGTTCTTTTTTTTTTTTTTCTCAAGGGAAAAAATAAAGAAGCAACAAAAATTTCACATTCATGATCTTTCTTTAATATTAATCAACGTCTGAAAAAGTATATTCCATGTTACAACTTAATCGTATTATAGTTGAACTTGATTATAATGAGCTATAACATATGTATATCTTTATCACGATATTAGATTTTTTTTAAAACTATTTGCGCTTCAAAAAATATTTGTTCTATTTTGAGTATTACGTGAAATGCTTTTTAAGAAATTGGGTGATTTGTAAGATTGCCTCTTAAATAACACAACACTAAATTTTTGCCCCAATTATAACTTCAGCTTATTTTTATCATCAAATTGATGGTTAAAAATCTAAATAAACATTAAGGCAGACAAGAAAAATAATAAACATCTCCTTTTTTTTAGATATTATTTTGACAGCTTTTTGTTTCATATTTCTTTGCATCCCTAATTGGAGTTGTAAAAATATGAGTCGGAATGAAATAAAGGGGACCCACCCGGAGTACTGGTCACGAACTGGGTTGGTCCCTCATATTTGTAGGGAAAATTATTTTCCATTAGTACCCGTGATCGAAAATTATAACATGTAAAAGATTTATTGAGTAAATAATCTGCTGTTTACGAGAAGTAAATAACTAGTTAATCTAATAAATTTTATATTTATTACTATTTACTTTAAATATTTTTAAATTCTGATATTTATTTCAATTACCTATTATAATTATATTATTTACTTATTTCTCGTTCTAAAATATGAAAAACACATTAAAAAAAAAAAAAACTATATAGGTAGGCCTGACTCATCTAGCAAACCATATACTAGCGACTAGTTCTCTTTATGGGCGATTGGAGAGTGATAGAGTGATTTTCTAACTTTCCATTTTAACCTCTAAAAAATATGTGTTAAAAAATTTTGTCTTATAAATTTAAACTGTCACACAAATTAACACTCGTACATATCAAAAGTTTCGAATCGTCTAAATTCAAACCTCTGAACTCAAAGGGGCCACCCAAGGCACAATTTTGATTCAATTTTCCTTTTCCTTTTTTTTTTTTTTTAATTACCATTGTTGATAATGTTAGAACATTTGACAAATGACGACAATCTTTTATCGAAAATTGTAGTAAATAACAGTATTATGAAATTAATTAAAATATAGTAAAATTTTAAAATTTTGAAATAATAGTAGTAAATAGAAAGTTTATTGGGTAGATAACAAAATTAGTTTAATAAAATAGATTATTTACTTAGTAAATTTATTATTTATTCCAAATATTTTACTATATTACTTCAATTATTTACTACAAAACCGTTATTTACTCTTTTCTCTCTCTTCTCTCCTCCTTTTTTTTTTTTTTTTTTTTGGTGTAATGTACTCCAAATGGGCCCGTTTTTAATGTGTGTTTTCCAATATCAGATGATCACATCAAGAGTTGTCGTTCTTTATTAATTTCCTTTTGTGTCTATTTTGTGCGAGTGCGACGGAATTGTTGGCTGTCAAATATGCTCTGGAAAGTGATTATACCGTTTCTGGTCTTCTGGATATTTAGAGCACGTTTATTTATTTGTTTAATTAAAAAAAAAAAAAAAAAACACGTTCGCTTATTCATTTTAAGCTGTTTTTGGTGAAAAATAATGTCATCAACATGCATAGCAGGTTTATTAGTGTACGAAATAAAAATACAATGCATCAAATGTTTTAATTACTTTGAAACTTTCATCTTTTGGGAGTGTTTTGGAATTTCTGAAAAAAAAAAGAAAAAAAGAAAAAGAAAACCTAGGCATGAGAATAAAATGTTTAATATTCCACTATAAGATATAGAGTTTGAATCCCCATCTTCAAATTAAAAAAATAGTTTAAATTTAAACATTAAAATTAAAGATGTACGAGAGATCCACTTGATGAACTTGAAACAAGAAAAGCCAATTTTAAACTGTATAGCCACTGACAAAATCGTTATTATTTTTTTGGACGGCTCATGGGGTAATGACATGTTAAGTTTATTATTGTAAAATTCCGTGGTGAACTTTACAGTGATCGCAATGGAGACCTGGATAGAGTGAATCGTCTTCATGCCACTAACATTTGTATTAGATTTGAGATCATCGTTTAAAAGGAATTAGGAAATGTGCAATTAATCATATTATGTCTAAGGAACAATATATTGGGTTTTTAAGGAGTTTGAGCTCTCCCTTAATGAGATTGCTCTTTATAAGATGAAACCGGAAGCTTATTTAGTCTACAATTGAACCTTACAAAGGAAGCATTCAAAAAATCTATTATTTTGCCTTAAAACCAGTAGGTTTAAAACATATTCTCAACAAAATTAGGAAGAAAAAAAAAAATCTCAGCTAGAAAAAAGAGGAGATCTATCATAATCCATGGCGTCCTCGCCATTGAAGACGAAACTGAGTGAAGAGCTAGATGCTCATCATTGATCCAAAAATGGCGGCCAAAACTTCCAAGCTAAGCAGATCTCTCTCTTTCCATTCTCCTATATGTATCTTACATTCTAGCTTTAAATCCTTTACTCGCTCACTTCTTGGCCTGCTCAAATATTTTACAACAAGAATCAGTAAAAAATGTCGACTTTACCATTATTTTTTTACATGACACTTCAAATATTTGTCCTTAGACGTCAATGTAAGACAGTAATTGCAAGTTAACTGTTATACTTATTTTTACCTTGTTAATTTTTTTTTTAACCTAATTATCAAGTGACCATACCCGATACTAAAGGGCCACTCATCAATTTTTTTGTCCTCATGTAAACAAGTGGTAGGAAAATAAAAATTAGAAATGAAGGGTGTGTCTTTTGTCCATTTGTATCATAACTCATAAAGCATTGTGGTCCCCAGATAAAGTTTAAGATTTTTAACTATTCACTCAAATAAGGAGTGTTGAAAATGTACCTGCGAGTAGAGGAAGGTGCCAAGGACGGCAATGGCCGCTCCTAGGGCATTGACCGGTTGGACCGGCGTGCTGAAGATGATGATCGAGGAGACTATGATGGATATCCTCTTCATCGTGTTCCGATACTGAATGTTATGGAGATGTCTGATCGAGCGACATGTATGAAACCTGATTGTATAAGTGGTAGAATATACTTTGAGCCGCCATCCACCTGCAAAAATACATAGACAAAGTATTTTGTTAGCTCCAAAAAATTTACTCAAAACCAATCAAAGAAGAAATTTTAACCAAATCACAAATTCACTTGTCAATTTGAACGATATATAAAGACACACAAAGTTTTAAACCGCGATTTCTGACCTTCTTGAAGAAAGATAATTTTAGTATCTAGATAGATAACAGTGACAAAGAATATAAGTGGAAATCAATATGTCCAATACAACAGATAAAACCTAGAAGGAAAAAAAAAAAAAAAGTAAGCAAAAGGAAAGAAAGAAAAAAGAGTCTTAGCAGGGTTATGTGTTTTACCAAACGAAGTGGGGACCGATCTGGGAGAGAGCTTGGTTCCAACCAGCAGCCCACACCTTGGGGCCCTCCACGGCTATGGCGAAAGGCGTGAGAATCAAAGAGACATCATCGACAACAAGCGTAGTAGTTCATTCCGCTAACGGATTTCCCATTCATCCCTTTTTTTGAGAAGATGTTCCGAAACACAAACGCCAAGTTCGAGATCATGGCTCCCATAAAACCTATAACCGAACAATTTAGCAACATCGGTACTAAATTACTACTAAACACCAAACAAGTAACAACAACCATTAAAAATTTCCTCACTCACCAATCATGTTTGAAGTTGAGCTCGGTCACAGCGGAGAGAGCGCAACCGCCGATGATTGGCAGAAGAGACAAGTAAACAGGCGCGGGAAACGTTTCGCCTAGTAGGAACCTTGAGACCAACACTGAAAGCAGGCTCACCACTCTTGATGATATGAGTGAAAGAAACCGCAACTTTAGACATGCTCACCGTCGCCGCAACGTGCCCAATTGTGTGCGCCACAGCCACCTAAATGCATACCAAAAACAATGCACAACAAAATTAGAAAACAAAAAAAAAAAACAGATTACTCTGTTTACTTTCAAAGAAAATTATGAATTTCTTACGGGGAAAAGGGATTTCCAGAAGTTCAAATCAGTTTTCGGGGCATCGGCGATTCGGGTGGCCCAGGAGATGCATCATGAGAGAGCCGGCGGCTAAGGAGAGGGTGGAGGTGAGCCAGGGGTAAGGAAAAGCATTCAAAACCTTCTTGTTGTAAATGTTGAAGACCACATTGAGAGCCCACCAAGTGGCGAAATAAATGCCAATCTTGAGCTTCTGAGCAGCCTCAATGCGAGCCTGCTCGTCGGGCAATTCGATGTTGATTTCCAACGGCCGGGACCGGTCGCCTCGTAGGCGTTGCATTCGGTCACGCCACGCTGCTTTTCTTCTGGTCCTTGGCCACCAATGACAAATTCTCTACGGAAGATATGTAAAGAGGCTTGTTGGAAGAGACCAAAGAAGGTTTAGCGTTTTGTTTGGAACTTTGAATTATGGGCAGTGCATGAAACTTGACATTGTTGCTTGGAAGTGAAAGTTTTCTGTTCAAGAATTCCGAGGATGTGAACGAGGAAGGCGTGAGTTTCACCGAAGAAATCATTGTGTTCGTGTTTGTGTTTGGGGATTTTTTTTTTTTTTTGGTGGAAAGAAGAAGAGAAGAGATTTGTGAGAAAGTGGCGTGTTTAGAAATGGTATTTTCCTAGGTGAGAGAACGGGGTAGAGAGAGGTTTATATACGGGTTGGAGAATCGGCCGAAGAGCATGTGCCGTGTGACAGTTTAATAATTGAGATTTTTATGGTTTTTAATTTACGAAACATCCCTTTTGTCTTTTGTCTTTTGTTGCATTAGCATTCTGTATTGGGGAAGAAATATTTAAAATAAAGATAAAAATCTGAAAAAAATTTAAAAAAAAAAGGCAAAAAGGAAAGAAAATCTATGAAAAAGGCAAGACGATCTCTCGCAATTCGCAGGCAAATATTTGATTGGTTAAGTGAATTGCGCTTAACAGGTTTTTTTTCTTTTTTGCTCTGCAGAGAAGTGGTGCCCAAGGTCAGGAATTTCAAGGGAATAAAAAACTATGTAAGAATAATATATATATATATATATATATTAAACTAGGAAACATATAGATTAGAAAGAAATTTTTTTTTTAAAAAGATGATGATCAATGGCAATAGTGTATTTTTGAAAGAGATTGCATTTTTATGAAGACAATACATATAGTATTTTTGACTCTTTGAAAGGAAATAAGATGTATAATAATATTAGAATTAGAAAAAAGAATAATCATACTAAAACATTTCTCAACACAAATTAATTTGTGAAAATTCTTCTTATTCAAAAATATTTAAATGCAAAGCCATGATATTAAAGTTACAAGCTTTATACTTTTTGTTCCCAAGAGAACTCAAATTTGTATTAAACAAAAACTAAACACATTATTTGACTAAAATAAAAGTCATCACATGATGATAATAACTGCTAATCTGCATACATATCATCTGCCGATGATTATCGGATTGCCATATATAACTTCAGCTTCTACAATCAAAGTCTTTAGACTCTTTTTGACTAATTAAAATATAAAAACTGGTGATTGCATGTATTGTCTAGCAATAATTCACATTTAATTCCATCATAAAGTGTAATGTTTGGATCTTTCCTCCAAATAAAATTATTTATACACACATAAAAACTAACTTCAAATTGAAATATATTACAAAAATCCCTCTCTTCTTCTTTTTTTTTTTCATATTTTTCTTCTTCCCGGACTGCGATCCTTTAGTTGATGCATTACGTGACCGTGTTGCTTGCCTAAGGAACAAAACCTAAGTTGTTTTTCTTCCTCTCTTCCTAGTGCATCCAAAAAGATCTCAGCCATAAGAAAATAAAATAAAATTAAAGAGAACGAGAAAAAATCAGTAAAATAACTAATTAAATAAATAAATAAACATCTCTGTCTTTGTATTCAACAACTTTGTTTAGAAGTACTCCCATTGAATTCAAGCCCTCCAAGATTGATGTAACCCGCACAGAAAAATGACTTTTTAGCTGTTGCCAATTCTACACCGCAAACTCCCCCACTCCAATTCAAGTCCCTCGTCCCGATACAAAATGATAACAGCTTGAGTTGAATGATTGATTCAAACCAAAAATAAAATAAAATAAAATCTCCCCCGAGAATGACACACTAATTAGAAGGCCTTGTTGTTACATGGTTTTATAAAGCTGTTAACAATTCACCAAAATAAATAAATATATATATATATATTCTTTTTCCTTTCTGAATTATTATCTAGTTAAAGATCTTCAATCCCATAACCGTACATGTCTAGTTATCTATGTAAAATTACATAATATTACATGAAAATTAACTGATAATTATTTGAGTTTAGAAATTAATCAGATCGGTGCGGCTGCCGGATTAAAGACTATTCCATTATAATAATATATCTATACATGTGTGTGTATATATATATATATATATAAATACGCACACACGTTCAACGGCTCAAATTGCTGCATGGAAAAAGTAAGAATGACGGCTGTTATATGTAAGTAACACATGCATGTTGAGTTGGCCAGTGGGGAGTGATGGAAACAAATGAATTTTGTTTGCTTTTAAGGAAGGATTTAGGTGAACATTTGGACCCAGTTTGAAGTTGTAATTCCAGTGGTTAGGCTTACGCATAATTCCAGTGGTTAGGCTTACGCACGTGTTTTGTGCCGTGAGTCACGTGGTTGTCGCAAAGTGAGGGGATATTTCTAGCAAGGGTCGGTTTTGAGAAGTTAGGTGGGGATACGCGCATACAAATATTTTGTGCTTATTATATATATATATATATATATATACACACGGCTGCTTATATTTTTGGGGGTGTAGTGACTCTTGCGTAGTTGCAACTAGTAGTTGGCCTTTGCAACATCGGCCAACTTTCAATCGTTCACAATAAAGGGTATATACGTAATTTACGTGTGTTTATTAGGATGTATACTTTTTTGTTTTTGAATTTCGAAGATTCAATCATTCACCTTATAAAAGTCAGGTGTGAGATTATCATTAATTTATGACTGCAACCATTTTATTAAGGTGTAATCTAATTCTGAAGTTTACGTATTCATCTTTTCATTGTAATGTGTATATTAGAATTTTATAATCTCAATTTGGATTAACCGACGTTAACCCTTTTTTTGATTCTTAGACTCCAACTAATTTTTTAATCTTAGTTGATAGCTTTTTTGTTTTTTTTTTTTAGGCTACCAGTTTGTAAGCTTTTGAAGTCAATATTCAAGAATAAAGTCCTAACTTGCAAAAACGTTTCTCGTAATTAGTCTTCCAATTATTTTCCATAATTGGGAGAAACGGCCATATTTATGGCCTCTTGACTAGTCTCACAATAGTGCCGTTTACTAGCACGGTTGAACAAGACTATGGAGAAATTTTTAGGAGGTTTAGGAAATACCACTCTTTTAGGAACTTAAATGATAATTTGAAGACCTAAAGGTATAATATCTCAATAAAAAAGGAAACAATTGGATGAAGATATTAACATAGCGGTAATTTTATACTTAATTTTATTATAAATTTTATTATAAATTGTGGAATTTAAATTTCCTATTTTCACCTTGGAACAAACCGCCCTTGAAGTATATAAATTATTAACTTATATAATTTATCATAACCTTGTATTTTTCTCTTTCTTTATACTTGGCATGCGAGAGACGAAATTAGCTTATTAAACCTTTGTTTTTGTTTTGTTTTGTTTTGTTTTTTTTTGGGATAAAGAATTAGACCTTTGTTAAGTAATAGTAATAGTGAATAACCTTACTAATCAGCCACATATGCCAAGATCATATCCGAAAAAAAAAAAAAAAAGAAGTGGTGGAATGATAGCTAGCTCAGATCTTTGTCAAAGCATCACATGTGCCTTCAAATTTAATTTAATTATATTATTTTTCTGAGGGGATTTTTAAAATTGTTTGTTGTTTTATCTTTAAAAATGACACTTAACAGAAGACCTCAAGATAAAATTCGATATCCACAAAAAATAAAATAAAATAAAATACGATAGCAAAAGGTTGTGCTTTTATGTAGTCCTATTGTTTTGAGAAACTTGGCTTAGCAAAATCGATGGCCTTCCCAATCTACCATCTACCATGCATCTATAATCGTATAGAAGAGCAAATATCTCTTTTAATTTTTATTTTAATTTTTTTAAAGAGTGCTGTGTTAGAAATGCTCAACGACAACGGTGAGGATAGGAGAATGAAGGTAAAGGAAGCGAAAATAAAAAAACACATACACACCCACATACTGCAAACGATGATAGTTTTTGATAGTTAGAACTCTCATATCCATAATCCACAACCTTTTCAGGGGTATTTTAGGGGCCTGTTTGATACGCATCATATGATAGTATTGGATATGATAAATTAAGGGAATATGATTGGAGTGTATAAAAATGATAGGATTGGATTTTGATTAATCATATCCTATATTTGGTGCTGTACATTTTGTGATAGGATTAAATTTCACTTAAATTTCAAATTTTTGTATTTTTTTTTTTTGTATATTTTTTAATAGTATGTATTTTGTAATGAATCTATTACGTATATCAAAATTTGATATTAAAATCATGTATATGTAAAAAAAATATCCCTTATGTATTTTTAAATTTACGAAAATATCCCTTTGTCTTTTGTCTTTTGTCTGCATAGCATTCTGCATGGGGAAAGAAAATATTTATAAAATAAAGATAAAAATCGATGAAAATAAATGAAAGATTTCATTTCATTGCTCACAAGACAATTCAAAGGGGAAAAAAAAAAAAAAAAACTGTAATTTACATAAAGCACTCTACTTTCTACCCTATTCATTGTTGAACCCCAAAGTGGAAACAAGGCTTAGATAGACAAGTATCTATCTTCTCTAGACGTTTCCTGCTAATCTCCTATGCAAATTTCGAATCCCTTCTCATTTTGGATGAAACAAACGCAGAGGATTTTCTCAACAGTTGAAGGCCTCTTCTTGAAATTGAGCGGACGACCGGTGCATTCTAACGTTGCTTATGCTGTTTATCGCGGCCAATATTTCATTCGCGAGAGCCTCTTCTTTGACCCCGGTTCCGGCCTTTGCTTTGGGGCACTGGAGAACTCAATTTGGCATTGAAAGACTGAGTGTTCGCCATGTAGCTGGGGGAGTTTTGAGTAAGGCCTACAAAAGCTGTCGCCGCAGACTCTCTTTGCCGGCGTAGCAGGTGCGTTAGACCACGGGGGATTTGCGAAACGAGGAGTGCTGTGTGCCGCAGAGAACTTGCACTTTCGAGATCTTGATCCGGGCTTGTAAGTTTTCGAGCTTTCATCAAATCCGTTTATCGATGTTTCATAAGTTGTCGATAGCCTCTTGCTATGGGACTCACTTCTCCGTTGATCAAATCTCTTCTGAAAAGTAAAAGGCAAAACAACCATTTCAATGAATAAACTTAACAAGACACTAAAAATTCGACACTTCTTTTTCGAGCGAGTGAAATCAATGGATCTTACAAGGGACTTTCTGGAATGGAATTCAGGACCGAATCTGTTCTCTTTGTTGAACGAACGTTGAGCTCGCTGAGTTCTAACAGCAGTTTGTGCTCTGATAAGAGCCTGCATACTATGAAGAGTAGCTGCAACCTTTTTTCGAACAAGATTGCCTCTAACAAGTGCTTGTACCTTAACTAGTCCTTTTAGAGCCCGCATAGCCTTCCGAGCCTAAAATTAGAAACCAATAATTTTTAAAAAATATTCAATGAAACAGTAGCAAGGCAAGTAATGATTATGTATTTTCAACAAAAACCAACCATAATCATTAAACAGCCAAATTTGGCATATAAAAAGCAAAACGAAACCGGAACTAGAAATATCTGAAATCTAAAATGATTATCCACTACTGAAAATGCAAGATTTGAATTCAAATTTTCAGATTCAGAAATGAAGTAATTAGGAGGACAAAGAAAAAAGGGTAAATTAAAGAGATAAAACAGAATGCTTGGTCAACAAGTGAAGAAACCAAAATACTGTTTCATTGACCAAGGAACATTTTGTACTTGCTCTTATTAAGTTAACTAATGCCTAACATTCTAGAACTCTAAAATCAAAAGTTTTTACCTTTACTTTTCCGCACTGATATTTGAATCAATATTTACGTACCAATACATCGTAGTTAAGTTTACATGTATATAATCATATATTCTGCATTTATACTTCATTGTATACACACACATCTGTATATCAAAATCATAGATGAACCAAAACTATACAAATATAATCCCAATTTATTGTTGGACAAATGTTAGATTTGAAAGCAAATATTTCCAAGCCTCTGACAAAACCAGACACAAAAGTGAAAAACAAGCAAAGTACTCCTGTAACCACAACCAACCAAAAACCAAAAAACTAAACCTTCCCTTAGATTTGTTGCGTTTGCAAACACAAAAAAGCTCCAATCAAAAAACAAGTACACACAAACAAAAATAAAATAAAAATGAAAAACTAAAATAAAATAAACAAAAGGCTAATCAAACATACCAACGAATCAGAAAAACAAACATACCAAAAAGCCCCTAAAAACCGTTGAATCTTCACAGCAGCGCACCTCTCTCTCTTCCCATTGAGCATCCCTTTTCCCTGGCTCGTCAGTCTCACGACGGCCGCCGCCGCATGAGCGGCGGCCACGGCGGTATCTGCGGCCGCTGCCGTGGCTGCTGCGACGGCGATTGCGTGCTTGTTCTGCTCACTCTCGGACTCGGCTATATAGGTTCTGTGCCAAGCAGCGTCAGAAGCTGATAAACTCGATGAAATATTGGCCGGAATATTATCGTTCTCAACCACATTTGACGTTCCCTCGTCGATTTGCCTCCGAAGCTCCATCTTTTCTTCTCTTTCCGGTCGATTGACGACGCGTTTAGACTTCGGCTCTGCAGGTTTTCCTTGTCACTCTTCATCCCCAACAAGCCCTTCAACCACCTCGTAACTTTTGCCATGGCAGACTTTCTTCTCTCTCTCTTTCTTTCTCTAGAATTTGGAGCTGTTTGAGTCCTAGAGAGAGAGAAACACACAGCAAACGCAGATTTATGGAAATGGAAATGGAAATCTCCTTGTGTACTAAAAATTGAAAATGTACCAAAAATTTTTTTGACAAATCAATTCCGTGAATCTCGTTCAATTTTTACGCATCAAAAATGTTTTTATCATTTCGAGTAAGTTAAAATTAAGTAGAGGCGGAGAGTGTCGTTTTCAAACGCCAAAAACCCATGCCCGATTTTAAAGTCAAAACTTTCTCATTCTGAAATTTCCTTTTTGAATTGGTTTTCCTTCTTTATTTCAATTGTAAAGTGTGCTGAAATCTCTTTTCTCATTCTGATTTTACCAATATTTGCAAGGCCTGGCCGTATCCCTCCTATCGGCGTAATCGACCTCTTCCTCTGGCTCGTCTACCGCCCTCCACAAGCCACAATTCCCCGTCGTCGGCGTCTCCTGTACAACTTCAATGTGTACCTGCCGCGCTTGTCTCGCCACCGAGAACTGTAACTTTCTGAGCTTGTACGGTTTGATGGAGCCAACTGTACATTGTCCGATGAATCCCGCCGGAGCTAGGGAAGTTCAGAAGCTCGACACTCTGTTTTCCAGATGAATATGCTTTCTGGTCCTCTGATGCTCGAGCAGGGGATGTTGAAGAGCTTCAAGTCCATGGATTTGTCGAACAGCATCCTCTCCGGCAAGTTGAAGAGCTGGTCTTCTTCTTCACTCTTCTCTTTCGATAGTGTCTATAAATTTGAGAAATTTTTCTGAAAATTATATTTGTTTCCTAACTTTTGAAGAATTACGTTTTGGCCCCTAAATTCTGAAATATGTAGAAGTACCCCAACCATTAATCTTTCCCGATTTCCTTTCTCACCTGCCTGCTTCCCCAACCAATATTCTGAAGATTTCTATGGTTTTAAATTTACGAAACATCCCTTTGTCTTTTGTCTTTTGTCTGCATTAGCATTCTGTATTGGGAAAGAAAATATTTATAAAATAAGGATAAAATCTATGAAAATAAAATTAAAAAAAAAAAAAAAGGCAAAAAGGAAAGAAAATCTATGAAAAAGGCAAGACGATCTCTCGCAATTCGCAGGCAAATATTTGATTGGTTAAGTGAATTGCGCTTAACAGGTTTTTTTTTCTTTTTTAGCTCTGCAGAGAAGTGGTGCCCAAGGTCAAGAATTTCAAGGGAATAAAAAACTAAGAATAATATATATATATATATATATATATAAACTAAAAAACATATAGATTAGAAATAAATTTTTTGAGGACTATGGAGAAATTTTTAGGAGGTTTAGGAAATACCACTCTTTTAGGAACTTAAAGATAATTTGAAGACCTAAAGGTATAATATCTCAAAAAAAAAAAAAGGGAACATTTGGATGAAGATATTAATATAGTGGTAATTTTATACTTAATTTATTATAATTGTGGAATTTAAATTTCCTACTTTCACCTTCGAACAAACGCCCTTGGAGTATCTAAATCTAATTTATTAACTTATAATAATTTATCATAACCTTGTATTTTTTTCTTTCTTTATACTTGGCATGCGAGAGAGACGTAATTAGCTTATTAGACCTTTGGTTTTTTGTTTTGTTTTTTTTTTGGGGATAAAGAATTAGACCTTTGTTAACTAATAGTAATAAGTCAATAACCTTACTAATCAGCCACATATGCCAAGATCATATCCGAAAAAAAAAAAAAAAAGAAGTGGTGGAATGATAGCTAGCTCAGATCTTTGTCAAAGCATCACATGTGCCTTCAAATTTAATTTAATTATTTATTTTTCTGAGGGGATTTTTAAATTGTTGTGTTTTTATCTTTAAAAATGACACTTAACAGAAGACCTCAAGATAAAATTCGATATCCACAAAAAATAAAATAAAATAAAATACGATAGTAAAAGGTTGTGCTTTTATGTAGTCCTATTGTTTTGAGAAACTTGGCTTAGCAAAATCGATGGCCTTCCCAATCTACCAATCTACCATGCATCTATAATCGTATAGAAGAGCAAATATCTCTTTTTAATTTTTATTTTAATTTTTTTAAAGAGTGCTGTGTTAGAAATGCTCAACGACACGGTGAGGATAGGAGAATGAAGTAAAGGAAGCGAAAATAAAAAAACCATACACACCCACATACTGCAACGATGATAGTTTTGATAGTTAGAACTCTCATATCCATAATCCACAACCTTTTCAGGGGTATTTTAGGGGCCTGTTTGATACGCATCATATGATAGTATTGGATATGATAAATTAAGGGAATATGATTGGAGTGTATAAAAAATGATAGGATTGGATTTTGATTAATCATATCCTATATTTTGGTGCTGTACATTTTGTGATAGGATTAAATTTCGCTTAAATTTCAAATTTTTGTATTTTTTTTGTATATTTTTTAATAGTATGTATTTTTTTAATATTATCGATGAAAGTGATAATGACAGGTAGTATGAGTAAAAGATGTCACGAAACAATCTTAGTTCCAAGAAACCTATGCCGAGGGAATTTCTTATTTTCTATTAGTTTACTCGTTTACTAAACTTGATTTCCACCACATAAATGATCATGAAGTAAATAAATTGACAGGTTTGATGGGCCTTTTTTTTATTTTTATTTAGTTATTTGGGTTCCTTAACTCTATTCCTAAATTTAAGAAATTGGTACTAAGGTTGAAATTTTGAGCAGCAGTCCGGGCATTTCAACTAACTGGTTTCTGGCTTCCTTAATATATTTAAAAAATAAATTATAAATAAAAAAAAATTCCTGCTTGTGCGATTATACGCACTATAGAAGAGTGAAATTACTTCGACGGTGAGGTGGCTCGATTTAGTTCAGAAGTCTTTTCTAGATGACACGCTCCACGGTACCATCTCGTATACCAGCTCGCCTCCTTCGTATGTCTTTAGTTATAGTTTGATTTGGATAACTGTGGGCTGTGACATTGCTAAAAAGATTTTAAAAAAAATACCAATAATGCGTTCACCTTTGTGAAAGCAGTTCAACTTTTATTCCCTTCCCTTTCAAGCTAATTTTCGTTTTCATTCATATTAATTATTTTAATTCTATGAAGTCAATTTCAGAAAAAGAAATTAATAATGCATTTTTAAAAAAGCAGTCTCAACTTTATCGCCTTTAAAGTCTGTATTTTGGTTTCATTCATATGTTGGCCAGAAATAGCTGTTCCATTAGGGTCCTCATGCATGATCACTTTCCATTCAAAGGTTGGAGCATAGAAAACAACCTGAATGCATTTTTTCCTTTAATAATTTGAAAATATATATATATAATAAATATTTTAACTGCAAAATCTTGCAGAATGTGGACTTCGACGATGATGAAGATGATTTTAATGTGGAAGATGACGGTGAAGGTACGACTGTTCTTTCGTGGCATCTTCTTTCTTTTCCAAATGCGTTTAGGATTAATTTACTCCTTCGCCTCAAACATTAGGCCTTTTCTTTTGACACGTGGCATGAATAAACTTAACATGAGCTTCTGTTGATGGCTTCTATTGTTTTTGCAGATGAAATGACATATTAGTAGCTCCATGAAGAACGTTCTTTGATTTCCGCCGATGTCTTGGAGCAAGTTTTGTAGATACCGGATCCGGATACCTTTTTCTCAACGTACTATAATAACCTTAACCTTGTTACACTTGTAAACTTGGATTTTATTTTATTCTGTCTTAACAGATGTCCAAATGCAATTTTGCTTTCTGTTTTCCTTTTGTGTATTTCTTGCGGAGGAAGGAAAATGGTTAAAACCACTATTCAACAATGTGAGCGTCATGAAACTTGGATTTTCAACTGGACCCAGCCTTGTCTGATGGAATTTGCTAGTTTTTTTCTTTTATAAAACAATAGCAGAGACACAGCAGTAAACAATATCAATGTTTGACTGATCACCAAAAAAATAAAAATAAAAGAATTGAGTAACCGATTGAGGAAATTGGTGCCACGTCACAATTTACGACATAGGTCGGTTTAACGAATGAACTGTTGTTGGGCGGCTTGTTGGCAGCTGGAGGTTTTTCCTGTCTATCAATCTATTGACTATTCTGGTTTTTTTTTTTCAATAATTTTTATTTACATCAAATAGGGCTTTAGCATTTGCCCTAGCACAGGATACGTAGAACACCAAGTCGCCCTACCCTCCTCCTCCAGCACTAGTCACTGCCTTTGCCAGCGTCACTTCTCTACCTTCCCATAAACAATTGAACCAACTATTTTCAATCTATGTTCGTGTTAATTTTGTTAGGCATTGATTCTCTTTTCCCATAATTGACTAATCGGTTTTGCACATGTCCCGATACATAAATCGAACAACAGATTTGACTCATACGTTCTCTTATCCTATGCTACTTTATGTCGTTTTGTAATTAAAAAATATGTTTAATTACAATATCATACCATAATATTAAATTAATTAAAAAGTCAAGATAGTTAGATGTGTGTCCTAATATTATTTTAAGGATAGGAAATGAAAGTACAGTTAAATCGAGAAACAACCCTATTTATTAACTATTATATTATCTAGCCCAAAATTCTATTAAAAAAATTTATGAAAATCAATTTTTTTTCTCCCTCAAAAACAAACATGAGATTGTGTAATCAACATGAATCCCCATCTTCAAGTTTAAATTTAAACATTAAAATTAAAGATGTACAAGAGATCCACATGATGAACTTGGAACAAGAAAAGCCAATTCTAGACTGTATAGCCACTGACAAAATCGTTATTATATTTTTGGACTGCTCATGGGTAATAATACTAAGTTTATTAATGCAAAATTCCGTGGTGAACTTTACGGTGGTCACAATGGGGACCTCGATAGAGTGAATCATCTTAACGCACTAAACTTTGTTTTAGAAATGAGATCATCGTTTCAAGGGGATGAGGAAATGTGCAAATTAATCATATTATGGCTAAGGAACAATATATTGGGTTTGTAAGGAGTTGAGCTACTCAACTTAATGAGATTGCTCTTTATAAGATGGAACCGGAAGCCTATTTAGTCTATAATTGAAACCTTACAAAGGAAGCATTCAAAAATATATTTTTTGCCTTAAAACCAGTAGGTTTAAACAATATTCTCAATAAAATTAGGTAAAAAAAAATATGAGCTAGAAAAGACAGGAGATCTATCATAGTCCATGGTGTCCTCGCCGTTGAAGACGAAACTCGAGTGAAGACCTAGACGATTCATCATTGATCCAAAATGGCGGCCAAAACTTCCAAGCTAAGCAGATCTCTCTCTTTCCATTCTCCTATATGTATCTTACATTCTAGCTTTAACATCCATACTTATTAAAATACTAATTATATTCTTAAGTTATCAGTTGACATCCATAATTATTCTGATCGCTATCCACGATGAAACCGGCTAGTCGATTATCATTGGTTGATTACCATATGGTATCTACTTTGATACCAACTAATAACCACCACCCCGCCACCTCCGCCGAAAGGATACCAACCAATTATTGACCGATAACCACCACTATCGATAGTATACCAACTGGTTACCAGTTGGTAACCATCTTTACTGACTGGAAAGTGGCTAATTATGACCTGTAACCATCAAATCCGTCGGTTTGTGCAGATTTTATCACTGGATTACTAAAAAATATCAGAAAAAATTCTAAAAACCACAAAATCTAGCAAACACCACAAACACATACACCAAAATGAAGGAATAATGTCAAAAAATTAATTAAAAATCACAAAAAAAAAAAAAAAACACCACAAAATTACAATAGAATTGGAGAAAAAAAAGTTCAAAAACAATTACATAATCAGAAAAAAAAGGTAGCGATGAAGGAGATATCACCGGATTAGAGGCCATGACGAGATGAGATCTTAAAGGATCTCGGCACACAGTTGCAGTGGTGGGAAAACCATGCCTCACACGCGCCATGTGCATGTGTTCAGATGGTGGGAGAGATCCGAACCGTGGCACGACGAGTATCATTTTTCTCTCGCTCTCTTGCCTTCACAACTGCTCTTTGCTGACATCCTCGTGTCCCGATCGCGACTGCACGCAAGCCGTGGTAGATCTCATTTTTAGATCGGGTGAAGGAGATATTCTCAGGTGCAACCATGCCAAAGTATGAAACAATGAATATTTTTGCTAACAGATTAAAGTTTGAGGGTGTTAATGCCAATTTTTAAAGTCTCAGAAAGCAAAGTTTTAAGAATATTAAAGTTTAGGGTCAATTCCATTAGTTTAACTGACGAAAGAAGCAAACATTAGTGATGATAATATTCTCCAGAAGGACGGGACCCCACTAGATCTGCCTTGAATGGGGCAAGGGTTTTTTATCCAGAAGATTAGCGGGGTGGGACGGGGAAAGCACCCCCCGCCCAGCCCCCGCCCCGTCCCCGTTCCAATATATATATATGTGTGATTTCATATGTTTATAAATATATAATATACAATAAATATTATTTTTAAGACTATGTGCATCTATGAAATCAATATTGAAGCTATGAGTAATAGACAAATAAGGAGAATTTATGTTTATTTTTTTAGTTTCAAGCTTTTTAACTTAAATGTTTTATAAATGTTTAGTTTTCAGATATTGTAATATTTTGATGAGATTTTTAATGGTTTAATGGTTAAGATTTTATTTATATATGTCTAGAATTTGGTTTGTTTATGAATCTTTGATTTTAAACTAAATTTATAGTGTATAAAACTTTATTGTTTGTTTTTTCTTTATTGTATTTTCAATATATATTTAAAATATATGGGGTATATGGCGGATATGAGAAAACCTTTTCGACGGGAAATCCCCGTCCCCGGCCCTATTTCTATTTAGCAGGGATGTGGATGATTTTAATGGAGGGGATGGGACGGGAAAACATTCCTTAGCCCCACCTCGTCCCGTTATCATCCCTAGTAAATATATAACATTCATAATTCATGGAGCATTTGTACCAATTTTAAAAATTCAAGGAGCAAAGTTAAAATAACACCAAAGTTCAGGGAGCAAAAAATGAAATTTATCCAAAATGTTATTTATTGTAAATTTCTTTCTTTAATTCTTTTCTTGATTTTGTAGCTTTAGTTTTTCTCTTTTGAAATTGTACTTTATTTATTTTCATTTCAAAGAGGGGGAAAAAAAGACACAATGAATCTAAAAAAGTACAAAAATACAAATCTTAATATTCCTCAATGAATAACCTTAAGGATCTCATCGAGTGGGAGGTCGGAGGTTCGAATTCTATGACAATTCAGGGGAGTTATCCCTGCTATTGTTCTTTCTCTTAACTAGCATATGTTAAGTTTTTAACTAGAATTTAAAAAAAACAAAAAAAAACAAAAAAAAACACACAAATTTGAAAAAAGTGAGCAGTTACTTGAAGGAAAATAATAATATAAATTTTACTTTATTTTATTTAAGATACGCTTTGAGTCCAAAACATTTACCATCTTTGTAACATACAAAATGTCATTCATTCTCAAATCTAATTTATCAGAGTTCTAGTTATAGACTAAATTTAATTTGTTTCTAGTTATAGATATAAATTTAATTTGTTTTGTTTAAAGTCATTTTATGATGGATATGGCTTGTAAAATAGAGGATTTGTTGGGTGCTTGGTCTTTAAGCGACAAATTTCTTAACGGTTTTGTTTAGTTTGGTCTTGACGGGTGCAGTGACCAATTTTTTGCCAACGATTGTATCTGTGATGGTGAGATATTCCTAGTTTACTGTAAGATTTTAAATTTAAAAATGACGTCTTTGTCTTCGCCTTTTAAATTTAATACTTTGGTGTTGTGTTTTATGTTATGGTTAGTAATAATGGTGATGGTTTCCCACCTTCTAAATTGGTTTGTTACACCCCAGATATGAGTCTATATGGTATTTTAGTTCCGTTAAATATGAATATAGACAGATTTAGTGGTGATATCAGTGTTAAAGTTGGTAGTCTCTCAATCAATTTGGAGTTTCCATCGATTGTACAGGAATTGTTGAAAAGAGCATTTTGCATGCTCAATTGAGGTATGTCGAGGTACTATTAATTTTCATGTATCAGACATCTATTTTTCCCATTGTGTGACATCAAAATGTACTGATTGTAATAACTAAATTTTTACGACCTTACGTTCTCTTGTAAAGAAACTTGAGTTATGTTCTAAAGGTATTTATGAAAAACCTGAGATAAGGTTTTTATTTGAAATTAAGATCTCACGATACTATGACGACTTAAAAATGATTGCTTAACTAAGTAAGTATCATTTTAAGAAAAAGGATAGAAAATTTCACGTTTGCATGGCCTTGCATGGTGGTCAAAGTTTGACCTAAAAGTCAAAGTTAACCCAAAAAGTCAAGGGTTGACCAGAAAAGTCAACCATATGATGATACTGTTTTATGGACGAGCAGTATGGAAAATATACTGCGAAAAACCATTTTTAACAGACAAGATGTCAAGATTAAGATTTAATATCACCCTAGAAAATCAAGCACATAAATTAGGGTATCTTGGTCAAAGAGCTTCAAATTTAAGAAAAATTTTTATACAGTCAAATTTTACACAGATAATTTTGGACTCAGTTTGTGACAAAATACTGTTATTACAAGTTAACAGTATTGAAATATCTGTGTTAGCTGAATTTGGACTGCTATTAAGAAAAAGGCCAAACAAGCTTAATGGTGATTACATCACCACCTTTTGATTTATGACTTCATTTATGGATTATACTAAAAATTGGGAAAGTATTAATTGGCTCTAGAAGCCTCCTTGGCCGGCCACCTCATATGGGTAATCAACCAAATATCAAAATTGTGGGGTAAATTCCACAATAAGCAAAGTTCTCCAACCCTCTATAAATCCCCCTTGAGCCTATTCATTTTATTCAAGAAATTTGGGGAAATTCTTGCAAAATCCTCTCTTGAAAATCCGGGAAATTGGGAGAAGAGAAGGAGTGAGAAAAATCAGAAATTTTCTTGGGGCTTTGTTTCCTAAGGGTTCGGATTTGAGCTAGGAGATAAGTCAAGAAAAGTTTGGAAATTTTTTTAGGTTTTTAGGGTGTGTGGCCGAGTGTGGTAAGGGCAAGGAGGAAAGGCTGAAATTTTTGGAGCCAAACCTTGGTGAGGTGCTCGGTTTGGAGTGGATCTACCAAGGAGATCAACCGAAAATTTTTGGTGCCATTTGGAGAGTGTGGACCGTGAGCCAAGGGAGCTAGGGGGAGGAAGTAGATTTTGTGACCAAACTTGACTTTGGTCTAAGGTAAAAATCTAGAACCCTAACTCTCTTATTTAAGCTCAAATTTAAGGTCAAAAAGGTAGTTCAATTGGTTGTAAGGACATAAGTCCATTTCCCATTTTATGCCCTAAGTATGTGGTATGTGCTTGATTTGTAGATCTAGGGGTGGTAATGGCTTAATTCTTGCATTATTTGTGTTTATTTATGATGAACTTTCATGATTTATGCTTAGGGTGTGTAATGTCCCCTAGTTTGGTCAGAAAATCTGCCCTTAGGCAGTGCTTGAAGCATGCTAGTTTAGGTGAGAAAAAGTTGATGCTTGTATGTGATGTATGCAAAAATTTAGGGTCAATGCAAACCTAGGCTTTGAGCTTTTGGATTTGGTTTGCATGGATCCAATTGGACAGTTTATGGGTTCATGTGGGACGTTAGAAGCGCGGTGTGTTTGCCATATAGACTCCCGAAGTGATCGGTTGAGGTAGATTTCACACGAAATAGGACGTAAACCGGACTTAACAACCAAAACTGCCAAATTCGGATTCGAAACTGGTCAGTTTCGGGAAAGTAAAAATTAGAGGCCCTTAGAGGATGAATTGGGTAATTTGTAAACACGAAAGTTGCTCGGAACGATTTTTCCTAGAAGACAAGCGCGAGCAGAATCCAAAAATGAGGCTCCAATGGTCTCCGTTTTTACAAAAATCCGTGGCTGATCTGCCCAGACCTAGTTTTCAGGATCAGCCAGTTTCAAACAAAAACTGACGCAAATATAAGCAGAACTGGATTTTTTCGTAAAACACGAAAGTTTTAGTATTTTTCGAGAGCTACAACTTTCGTTAAGACAAGTTTTTCAAATTCCAATGGATTTTATAAACTGGTATTGGTTTTATGAAGAGTGTGCAGGGAACCGAAAATTCCTGCACATGAGTTTTACAAACAGTTTCGAAAAAACTGTATTTTTGCTTAAAACTGTCCCAAAGGCAGTTCTCAATCTTAAACGACCTTTATAAAGATTTGTTTTGAAGATTTGAATGGTTACAAAAATATTAAAGAGATTTAAAGTTAAATTTTCAAAATGACAAAAAGGATAAGGAAAATAAAGTTTTTATAAGATAAAATTTGTAATCAAGCCGATAACGGACAATAACCAAGAATAATACCTGAGTTGCTGGGCTTAGCCCCAAAGCCTAAGTTTTTTTTAGAAACCCAACAATTTATCAAAGATTTAGCCTAAGGGATTATCCAATGTAATCTCTTAAGAAATAAGCAAAGAATGATTACTCCCAAACGATAAGATGACTTTTGTGACCAAATCAGATATCAAGTATCGGGGACATACAACTAGAAATTCGTAGGCATGTTGGTTAGGACACCAACACTGCACAATGAGAATTGAACTCTTATCTATGTCCCTATTCAAGCAGGAGAAGGCCTGCAGCTGTGCCCAGTAAGAGAACACATCAAGGGGGACATAGTAAGAAAGGTAAGTGCAACTCCGCCTACAGCATAGGCTTTTTGGTTGTAACATGATGCAATGTATGTTATGTGCTATGATGAAATATCAAATAAATGGCATGATAATATATGATTACAAGTTATATTCATGTGACATCATGAAGCATGTTCACAAATAATAAGAACAAGGTCAAGATGAAGAATAAGTATAATGGCAAGCGAGCTTGCCTATGACGTACCCGACCCGTCCAAGGTCTGGTAGAACTGTGGATTGAGTTGGAAATGGATTGGCCGCCCCAACCACTCCATAGTTGCGCGCCCGGTACGATCACTCATGATAAGGGGCCCATAAGCAAAGTTAAGGAATAGAAGTATGTTAAAAGAGCATGATAAAATAAGCATAATAAAGCATAATTGAATCATGCATAATTAGAATGTGTTATGATAGGCTTATGCTAAGTTTATAGTTTTTCGTGTTGCGGTATAATAGTGGTACTGGCGAGTGAAAGCTCACGCCTTATGTCTTATGCTTTAGGTAAGCAACCTACTGGCGCTTGTTGATACAAAATGGTGGAGTTAGCTGGGGCAACTGTGAAAGAAGGGATAAGCCGCTACGTCTTCCGTAAAATTATGCTTAATATTTTATGTTTATATTATTCCAACAAGTACTCTTCAGTAGTAGAAAAAAAAAAATTTCCACTATATTTGTTAAATAAGTAAGTGTAAAACAAGTTATGTATGTCATGTATGTACGGTAACGGTCCGTGCTAGGCGGGTCGTTACACTGATGAGATAGATTTTCATTGACGGATTTATCTTTGTGATGTAGGGTCGATCCCATATATTTGTAATTTTTATTCTGAATTAGATGAAATTTTTCTTTAAAAAATATAACAACGTGAGAGGTGTAAAGCCTTTTTTAAATGGCCGAAATTCTATTATTCAGAAAAATTACCGTTAATCAGTGGTTGACCATAGTCAATTAGTGAAAAATAAAAATTTTTTAGAGGGAATATATGCTCTTTCCGCTTAAATGCCAATTTGTTTTAACAATTTAAAAAATTATGTTTAAAATTGATGGTCCTTAGTATTAGCCAATCATGGCCATTTTTTTAACTTGTTAAGTTATAATTAATTAAGAAGATATATATTTTTTCCCAAAAAAAAACATTAACATAGATTTTATGGTTACAGGTATAGTGATAATTTCACACGACTCTAGCATAAGTGAAGAGTTGGAGTGCTCATCTAAATTCCTAAAAAAAAAAAAAAAAAAACCATATGTGTACCCAAAATCGACCACGGGAGGGGAAAAAAAAAAAAATCAACCACTTCCACAGACTGTATCATTTTTAAATACTATGTTGCAACGAAGTGGATTAAACTTCAATCCTATTCCTAGGATACAAGTTTGAACATGTTTTCTCAAAAAAAAAAAAAAAAAGTTTGAACAACCCCAAAAAGAAAAGTTTAAACATCCGTACACCGCAGTAACGGAGTTCCCAACTCATTGGAAATAATTAACCAAAATCTTTGTCCATCTCTTCTTGCAGCTTCAGATTTAGGGCTTGTTTTGGTGATTAATCTTATCTCTAATTAAATATACTTTTTCAATCAATTTTTATCTTTTTGAAAAAATTTTTCTTTTCTGAAAAGTCAACAAAATTTTAACTCAAACTTAAAATTTTAAACTCAACTCATTCACCAAACGAACCTTAACCAAATTTCAGTTACTCAATATTTTTTTTCCAAAAATAACCTCCTTCCGTTTTTGAGTTATATTTGTCAGATCTTAGAACAAGACAACAGAACAGTTGATAAGATCGTTAGATTAGTTGACTTTCTTAAACAAGTAAAACGCAATCTACAATTGACCCATATCCTGACGGGATCATATCTTCCGGTACGATCACTCACAACCGTAAACAAAATTTTAAGCGTTTCGTAAATCTCCACGTATTAAAATCCTTGCCAGTTAAAAAGAAAAACTCTTTCCAATCAGAACTGTTTATCAAATAAAAACGTAAATAAATATAAAACCACGCTTCTTTCTCACGGTCTGCTTTCTTCTTCTCGAAAATTCAATCCGAGAAAGCGAAATAAGGAAGGGAAGAGAAAGGGAAAAAAAGAAAAAAAAAAAAAAGAAAAAAAAAGAAAGGGAAAAGCAGAAATCGAAATCTCTTTCGCGATATAATATATATGTGTGGGTGTGTATATAGATGTTATTTTGATTTTCTATGGTGGAAACCAGGCTTAATTTCGATTCTCACCCTTCCCTGGAGGGACAAAACCCTAACCCTAATTGACGCCTGGTGCGTTTTATGAGGGGGAGTTCTTACTTCTTCTTCTTCGTGTTCTTCAATGGAATCGAGAAGCTGTGGTGGCCCGAGAAAACCCTAGGCGATTGCGGCGTTCACGCCGGTGGAGCGGGACCGAACAAGGCCATGCCCAATGAGGTCGCGCAGAAGTCGCAGGCGCCGCAGTCGGCTCTTGATCGTTCAAGGCTCTGCTGAAGCAACGGGACGACGACCTTAGGGTTTCGGCCGACGACGTTGTGTCGCTGCCGAGGACAGAGGAAATTGTGCAGCTTTACGAGCTGGTGTTGTCGGAGCTCAGCTTCAATCGAAGCCAATCATCACCGATCTCACCATTGTCGCCGGCGAGCAGAGAGAGCACGCAAGGGCATCGCTGATGCTATTTGTGCTCGCATTCTCGAGGTCTGTTCTGGTCGGAGTTTGCCGAATTGTTTTTGTATTCCCAATTTGATATATCAAGATTTTTTTTCTTCCTTGCGCTCTTTACTGTAAATATAAGGGTTTAAATAGCCTCAAATTTTATCTTTCGCTCAGTGTGTTTTTGAAGAAATTTAGGTTTTTGACGGGTCTGAGCTTCATTAAACCAAAAGCTTCTCAATTGGTTCGTTTACTCTTAAAGTTCTAAAACTTCCCACAACTTTAAATTTACAAAGAGAAAATACTTTGAACACTGGGAAAATGTTGTTTTCTGTTTCCGTAATGACCCAACTTAATCAATCAATTAACTAGATTTGGGTAAGGTTTAACTTCAGAAATTGTTGTAATCCAGAAGAAACTTTGCCCAATATAGTTTAATCACTGTTTCAGTTGAAAGCTTTTTTCAGAGGCAAGTTTGAAAACAGTTCTCAAGAGGAAAGCTTGTTGCATTATGTGCAACTAGCTCTTAAATACTGGGTTTGATGAAGCACTGAAATCTACCGCTGAAGAAGTAATAAGACTGGTTTATAACAGTCACATCTCTGTAAAAGTCATTACTCTGTCTCTTCTTACGAAGAAAGTTCGTAGATTCCATTTACCATCTCTACTAGTGGTTATCTTCTTTTCAGCCTGCTTCTTTTAGCAGTCATAGTTATTTTTGCATGTGACTCGGGCATTTGTCAAATTCGTGGTATTTTTTATTCAATATCCCATCGATAAGCAGCCTAAAGCAGATGACTTGGTCTTGTCTTGAAACTTTGCCTCATTTTTGAGATGTTAGTAAAGCATGCATCTATACACTAATGGCTTTCCACCAAATACACATAAAAGTTGCCTACATTCTGATGTTGGAATTTAGTTTCCAGCATCTCAAATTTTATACTTAACAAAAGAATATGCAAATAAATTGCTCGTTGAGTCACTGTCTGGAGCTCGTCATGTTCTTTCTTGTTCATTCCTTGAAGGTTTTACTGCTATGATTATTTTCGTTACCAATACTGTTGTGTTGATCACCTTAACTTATTTTTATGGTAACCATCCTCACTTTATGTAAATTCTGCTTGTGTTGGTGGTATACGTTTGCTTGATGTTTGATAGCTAGGTGTTGCCCACAGTCTGATTTTCTATTTTCCAGGTTCCCGTCGAGCAAAAATTACCGTCACTGTATCTTTTGGACAGTATAGTTAAGAATATTGGTCGTGAATATGTCAAGTACTTCTCTTCCCGTCTTCCTGAGGTGATCTGATAACAAACTCTTTTCCTTATTTTTCCTAGATGATCTAGAACATGTAGAAATCTTACCTTGAGGACTCTAGTAACTAGTGTTTTTAGCTCTTGCTTAGGTCTTCTGCGAGGCATACAGGCAAGTTCACCCGAGTCAGTATCCTGCTATGCGCCACCTCTTTGGCACTTGGTCAGCAGTTTTTCCACCTTCTGTCCTACACAAGATGAGGCACAACTGCAATTTTCTCCATCTGTAAACCAACATCATCAAGATTGCCCCCTTTGAGAGCTTCTGAGTCCCCTCGACCAGCTCATGGCATTCATGTAAATCCAAAATATTTGCGACAGTTTGGAAAATTCGGCCACAGATAGTGTAAGCTTTTCATTGAAATTTAGCTCTTCATCCCTTCTTAGAATACCAAGGATTAGGTTGCCTGCATTTATTTAGCATATTAGGGTGTACTTCTAGTAGTTGAAAATATATGGCAAGTTATTGTTGCTACTAAAAACCTGATAATGTTGCATAAATTTTTCCGGATAGTATATTTATATTTGGAGTTTGAAGAGGAGACTTAACGGTAAAATGATGCACAAACAGTCTTGCCTAGAAATTACCACCCCCCTCCTAGGAAGTAATTATTGGTATTTGGTCTTGGCTCTTATCCTTTTGGGGTTAATAGCTATTGATCATTATTAACAATTTGAAAGTCATCTTCTCATTTTTTTTTTCATTCATGTTCTCAAATCATGACGAAGAACTATTATCTGCCGAGTTGGATGAGTCGTGGCCTATAATTTGATAATGCTGTCGGGGTCAAATATCTTGGTAAACGAGTCATAGTGATCTAACTTATGATATCTTTTATGGTTGTTTTGTGCCCAAACAAAGTTATGGCTTCTGAGTGGCGTATTATAAAAAGGCATTTGCTATTTTTATGTTTTTCTAGGGGTATTCACTTTAGATACGATATTATAAATGAATGATTTATTCCATTATTTGCAGCAAATTCAGCCTGGAGGGGGGAGTTCAACTCTGAAAACATATGCTCAAAAATCTGCCGCTGGGTATGAAATATCTGACTATTATCATGCAGAGGTTGTATCCTCACATGTTGAAGCCCAGAGATTGAGCTCAACAGGGAGTGTGGGTCATACAACTTTTGGCTTTTGAGTTATGTATAAATTGTTTAGTTGAATGTACGTTTCCATCTAAGACCTGTTTGATTCTCCACTTAGAGCAATTGGTAGGGATGATGAGCTGAGTAAATGGCAGAGAAAACAGTTTATACTCAGAATCAGATTGAAACTCCTGCTCCATACAAACTTAGTAATGGACATGATCGTCAAGGACCAAGAGCTTTAATTGATGCATATGGAAGTGACACTAGGAATACACCTTCAAAGTGATAAGCCTTTGCGGGTTGAGCGTCTGACACAATTGTTTGGGACCATAGGCCTTCTTCAATGTCGTGGCAGAATACTGAAGAGGAAGAGTTCGATTGGGAAGATATAGGTCCAACTTTAGCAGATCGTGGTAGGAGTGACGATTTCTTGCAATCGTCTGTGCCATCCTTGGGAAGCTTTAAACCAAGGGCTGATATCCGGAACAGTTGGTCTGGTCAGGCTCAGCTACCTGCAGCAGAGATTCTTCTACCGTCTCTGATGATTCAGTTCCGTCTCTTGGTGTATGCTTCCTACACTTGTTCCCATTTTTGTTGTTTGATGATTATCTAAGAAAATTCATTATGGAATTCAATTATTTATATATCAGTTTGGTTTCTGTTTCGCTCTTCATCATTGCTTCCTGATATCTATGAATACGCTAATTCCATCGCCATCTCGATTTTCTACAAGCCTCTTTTATTTGTCTTTTGTTAGGTTCAGTTGGTTAACTTTCCAGACATGCATTCTCCTCTAGTTGCCATTGTCGCTTTTATAGTTGAGGAATTTTTCCCATATTGATAAAATATCTTGATTTATGGAATTGTTAGGTGCCTTTCCTTCTATTCATTTAATTTCATTGCTAAAAGAAAAGCTTGAAAAAGAAGCGGCTCTTGAGATTTTAAATTCCACTTTGGTTGCACTTAATGGTAGTTATAGCATTCAAAGACATCTAGAGATAGCTTCTATTTATTTATTTTATAAAGCTAGTGTAGATTTTATATATCTATTCTTTTAACTGCCTTAAATTGAGTATTATTTCATGCACCTTTTCCCATATAAAGCCACAGTTTTGTGTCCGTCCATATTAGCCCCTGTTCAAGCATGGAAATTAGATTTTTCTTTTTTTGAAATTAATTGAACTTAAATTCAATCCCGGTGCTATAAACATTTGTTATTTCGTTTTCAAATTCCATGGTTGACATTAAGAATATTCCTATTTAATTGGTTCAGACATTGATCATAGAAAGCGAACTACACATTTTGAGCCAACTTAAAAAGCTGTTTCTCTGCAGTTTGCACGTGGATCGCTCGGTAATATATCCAGATTTCAAAATGAAGCAAATCATAATCTGGCGTCTTGTCGTCCCCAAGAACCCTGGAACGTGCCATCAACTCTCTCAGACTTTGCCACACATTGATTCCAGAGGAAGAGGTACGAATTTTCGAATGCCCTTACTGGCAACTAGTGTGTCTTCTTCAGGTGGTGAGAATATGTCTCCTTTTGTTGACAAGCTCCCAGTTATTGATACACAACTTCATGTGCCCTTAATTGTTGTTTCAAGATCGGTTTCCTCTTCCATTGACTCTATTAATGCTGACGCTCAATCAGTTGTTGTGCCAGCATCAGTCGGGTTACAGCATCCAGTACACATACGTAGTTTGCATCCACTTCCCTTGCATCCAATTATGCCAATGCGAAACCAGAAGGGTCAGTATGATGCTATCAATTCAATCAACACAGTCAAAAATCAAGCGCCAAATAAATCTTGTACACGGCTGGGCAGCAGTTTGATCCTTTTGAGAACAACGAATTAAGTTCAACAAAGCTGCCATATTTATCTAATCAGAATGCTTTAGTGGCTCCTGTTAACCGGCAAAGCCTGATGCAAACTCCTTTGCAATCACGGCTTCTTCCAACGCAGGAAGGACATGAGAATTACCTTTCCTCTGTGGCAGCTCCTGTGCCACCTCATCCAGTGATATCATACTCGGATCGTGGGTACGTTTCACAAGGACATACTGCTGCAATTAGTACAGGTCTGCCGAATCATTTAGCTCTTCTACCGTCGAACTTGTCAACCAACAATATCACAAACAGCTCTTTGAATTTACAGGGTGGGGGTTTACCGCCTCTGCCACCTGGACCCCCTCCTACATCATTGCAAGCAATACTTCACCCTCACAATGCTGATACAGCCGTCCCTAGCCAACAGCCTGGGAGTGCGTTCTCTGGCTTGATTAACTCTCTAATGGCCCAAGGCTTGATCTCATTGACAAAACCCAATCCCATACAGGTATCTGTGCAATTTTTCCCTTTTGCATGCAGAGCTTAATATTGGATTTTTCTCTGCAACTTTGGCCTGTGTCTAAACCATTTTATTTGAAATTTTAGGAGCCTGTAGGTCTCGAGTTTAATGTGGATCTCCTTAAGGTGCGTCATGAGTCTGCAATAAATGCTCTTTATGGTGATCTCCAAAGACAATGTACGACCTGTGGTCTCCGATTCAAGAGCCAGGAAGAGCACCGCATTCACATGGACTGGCATGTGACTAAAAATCGTATGTCTAAGAACCGGAGAAACAGAAGCCTTCTCGTAAGTGGTTTGTAAGTGCGAGTATGTGGCTTAGCGTGCAGAGGCACTGGGAA
This sequence comes from Ficus carica, assembly GCA_009761775.1. Classification (NCBI taxonomy): domain Eukaryota; kingdom Viridiplantae; phylum Streptophyta; class Magnoliopsida; order Rosales; family Moraceae; genus Ficus; species Ficus carica. Next base: position 18,322,301 of record CM019739.1, on the reverse strand, counting down.
CTGATGCAGTTCCTGGGTTTTTGCCCACTGAAACCATAGTCGAAAAGAAAAGTGACGAAGAAATGGCTGTCCCTGCTGACGAGGATCAGAATGTATGTGCACTATGCGGAGAGCCATTCGAGGAGTTTTATAGTGATGAGACAGAAGAATGGATGTACAAAGGTGCTGTCTATTTGAATGCACCAGACGGGTCAACTTCAGGCATGGATAGGTCTCAGATAGGTCCTATAGTGCATGCTAAGTGCAGGTCAGAGTCTAGTACGGCTCCCCCTGAAGGTTTTGGACAAAATGAAGGGGTATTTCTTCTGTTACTCTTTACTTTTCTGCCTTCATTTTCTTTCTCATATGATTACTGTCGCAAACCGTCAGCTTGGTATTCTTCGTTTTTTGTCAAAACATTGCACCTCTTGCATAGTGATCCTGTTATATTTAGAATCGGTTTTTTTCCATTTCGTTTTAAATTTGTTTCGATCTTATGCTTAGGTTCTGTATGCGCAGTTCAAATATGATTATATAAGTAATAAGTGAAAACTAATGCAGGGAAAATAAGCATATGACCAAGTTCCTAATCGGAAGTGAAACCGTGAAAAGTAATTATATGTTACAATCTACTGAATACAGAATTTGTGTTTGTTTAGCACTCGATCACTAGCTTCATTAATCTGTGGTGGAGTCTGAACTATATATCAACCCGTTGCTCTTTGTTGTAGAGCACAGTTGAAGGTTAGGCAAAGTGATTGTTCAGATTGTTTTAGTTTTCATGAACGTAGAGTAACGTACAGAGCTGTAGCACTTTTACAGCATGCGTGTCATTGAACTGAAGATACTAGGGTATTTATTCAATAGTCATTTCCTGTTCTAGTTCTGAAATTGGAATGCCGGCTTATTTGCCACTTTAGCGGATCCCTGATTCTTTGCATGCATTGCAGATCCTTGTGGGTGCTTCGATTTGAAATGCAGTAGTGATACTCACTTGATTGTTTCTTTTTGCAGGGAGCTACTGAAGAGGGTAATCCAAGAAAGCGATTGCGGATTTAATTAGTTAGGTCAACTTCGATGACTTCTGTAACTTATATCGAGTTTCTTCCTGTTTATGGTACGCGCTTGACTTGTTTTTTGTTTTAGTGTTGGAGCTTGCAGTACCTTGGCATCTTGGCCAGAATCTTGTACATGTATAGTTGTATTTGTACCATTCACATTTCTTTGCAACAGAGGTCACCTTTTTGGTTGCAGTTTTGTGCGTATGGCAATTTTCTCCTTGATGACCAAAACCCCGGAGGCATGTTTAGATAAAATCTTTATCGTCTTAACAGTTTATTTTTCATCATCTTCTGTTTTGAAGGATCCTAAGAAAAGCGATGATCAAGCTACCGAGTTCTCTCTCTGCAATGTATATTCTGGCTGTTCTTGCTTAATGCTACAGGTATCTCTGCATGGAGACAGATATGTACTGATCATCTCCGTAAGCAGATTCTGTTTACCAATGATGGTTCGGACATTCTTGAATGAAAGCTACTGAGAGCCAAACTTCTAAATTTATTCTCTTTCGAAGGGTCTTTTGTTTGTTGGATTTGTAGGGTCAGGAAGGAAGATGATGTAATCTAATTATTGTTTACAGTAGTTTTTGGAACAACTCTCACAAGATATGTCGTAAAAGGCTATTAGTAGTTACTTTATTATTATGATAGATTTCTCTGTAGTGAACTATATATGTACCCTTGCTTCATTCAAGTCTAGTGAATTTCTAATGCAATGCCAAGAGTTTTGTTTTGTTTTTTTTTTTTTTTTTGGTTCTTTGTTTTGTGGTTGACCTTTTTATGCATACTGTATGAACTGTGAAATTTATTGGCTACTCCAGCATCTTCCCAAAAAAAAAAAAAAAAAAAAAAAAAAAGCAGCATATCTTTCTCCAGCCCCTGTTTACAAGGGGCATATAGATACAAATGGTCCAAAATTTACTGCCATTTTTTTTTCCCTCTCGAAATAGGGGATAGGTGGGAACTCACATCTCCCGTTTACCTTCCATTTGGGATTTCGTGGAATTACGGGTGAAACAGTAGCAGGATTTATGCATTCTTCTTCAAGGATGGTGTCAATTGAGGTGTGAATTTCAATGTTGATGCTGAGACTTAGAGAGTCTAAAACAGACATACACGACAACTTCACCACCAACGAATAATTGAAGTATGCTCGAAAAACATTCTAGATGGAAGTATGCTGCAATATTGATTGATATAAAACAACAAATAATGCTAAAATTGATTGGTATATTTAACATCACACATTAATAGAGAATGGATTTAATATTTTAACATATGAATAGATCCACTCTATTAATTGTGGTGTTCAAATGCTACATATAAATCCATTAGTGATCATTCTTTTTGGGAAAAGAACTTGGTCCCTGGATATCAACTCCTACATATATATATATATATTATATATATTCTCAAGAAAAAAGTTATTCCTATATGCTTGACAAGCACCTGAAAAAATTAAAAAACACGTGAGTTAGCAAGGAAGCACATTCAACTTGTTGTGTACAGGTTGCATTTGTATATAGTGATTCTACTAGCGCACAAAATTTGACACTTCTTTTTATCAAATTTTCTTATGATAAAAATATCCTTAAATAAAATAACAAAAAAGGACAGTACTATCATGCACTTAATATATAACTAAATTCTATTATAAAAAAAGCAACTGGATATTCTTTTTTCTCAAAAAAAGAAGAAAAAAATCGATACTCTCTCTCTCTCTCCCACCCTCCTCCTTGCAGACCTACATGCCATATCCTTAAATAAACAATATATAAATCCTTAATTATTATATACGAGAAGTTTTATAACAAAATCTAAAATTTCACTTCTTTATGACAATTCCCAAAAAAAAAAAAAAAAAAAATTGCATTGAGTTTTGTTAAATAATTCTTTGCTACCAAACTTTTCCGTTCTTGTACTGTTGATGCTTCTTCTTCTTCTTCTTCCTCCTCCTCCTCCTCCTTTCTTTCTTTATTTCTTTCTTTCTTTCCTTCTTTTTTTTTTTTTTTTAATAGATAACTTTGTTGTTTGGGTTTTGTTTGTTTCTGAATTGATTTTTTTGTTTTCTTATACTATTTTCTTTGTTCTTATGGTTTGCTTTCCGTAAATTCTCTTTTATCAAAATCAGCATCCATGAAAATTTATTCCTTTAGTTAAGTTAATGAATTTAATAGCTAATCTATTCATTTACAAATATATAGTATACTCGTTAAAGAAAAAGTCCACTGAACTAAAGCTTAAAAAAAAAAGAAAGAAAGAAAGGAAGAAAGAGATAAAAAAAAAAAAAAAAAAGAAAATATCAAAGTAAATAAAAGTATTGATGGAATACTGTTTGTTTTATGGAAATAGTTTGGAGTTATTTGGAATATGTAGGAGTCTACAAAAAAGAAAATTTTAATCATTTTAAAATTAAGCGGGTGCGCATTTGAAATGTAGGTGCGAAGAGTTTAGAGTGGTTCTTCAGGGGGTTGTAGTTAATTTTTAATGGGACAAAATGAGAAAAATATAAATTTTAAAAATAAATTTGATAAAAAGAAAATTAATTGAGGACGGAAGCTCTCACTCGGCCATGATTAGCTTCACACTAGGTTGGAGATGAACAACATGAGAAATCCATGATATTCTTATAATTCATTTAAATAATATTAAGGATCTCATCACATTTACATACAACAATAATGTTAGATTTCCTCTAAATAGTCTTCCTATTTCCTTTATATTTTATTTTATTTATTTTTGGGAGTATTTTCTGCTTTTACATAACTATAGTTGAGTTGGTTTAGAGTTGAAAACAATAGCGGCATCCTTGTCTCCACGACCACTAAGATTAACAACCACTTTTGTGCCGTTTGGTAAAGTAGGGCAAAGTTTGTCCAGAAATGCTAACGCATGACATGCTTCTAGTGCTGGAAATATGCCTTCCAATCTGCACAACAGTCGGTATGCTGCACAAAAAAATGGGATTAATTAATTTAGGAAATCGTCAGTAGCAAAGTCATTGTATTTTAGTACACATAGAATATTTTCTAATTATATATATACTTTGATAACACACATTTGACTTTATCACAAGGTGAATATATTCGAAATTCCCAATTCTTTAAATTCAAAAATAAAAAAATAAAAATGAAATAAATAATTTATGTAGTGAACAGATTGTACGTACCATCAAGAGCTTCTTCATCAGTTGCTGTATGGAACTCGGCTCGGCCACTGTCTTTTAGAAAGCTCAGTTCTGGGCTAACTCCTGGGTACTCCAGCCTGCGCCATTGATTAATTGTCGTCAATTATTAATTTTTTCTTGTAATACATACATATATAATGTATATAAATACATATGACCATGTTGAGGAACTTTCATGTCCATCTGTTGTCCTTTTTCATGCAGTATCCGTAAAACTATAATTCTAGTCTTTTAATTAATTTTTCAACAGTACAGTCTAGTTATAAATAAGAAAATTAGCATCTGTTTGGATCGTTAGTTGGAGTTAAAATTTTTAAGTTAGAGTTGGTTGACTTTTTAATAACTAGTTATAATTTTTTTAACTTTTTCAGAAAAAGAAAATCTAGCAAAAAAAGTATAATTTAATTAAAATTAAACTAATATGCCAAATAAAATCTTTAATCCAGTGGTTAAAATTGCAGCTTTATTATTATTATTATTATTTTTGGCTAAATATATGTGATTAGGGATTCACTGTACGGTTGATGAGGTGATTATTAGTATCTGCAAGTCTCATTGGTGGCATGTAATTTTGAGCATCAATTATTGGATTTTGAAATTTGAAATAGCACTGAAGAAGTATGTCCCATCACAATGACCCTTTATTTTTTTTGTTTTGTTTTGTTGTTTTGTTTTGTTTTGTTTTTGTTTTTGCATTTTTGCAGCGACCAATCGTTAAAACATTATTTTTGAGGTCTCACGTGAAGATTTCGTTGATTGTGTGCTTGACTGATGCCTGCCACAAATGATAAAGTGAATTATTTTATAATTTCCTTGTAAATAATAAAGGATGTAGACCAATGAAAGATATCCATTCATTCTGATTGGTTTCCCATATAAGCTTTTAAATAGTGGGGTCCGATCGAAATAGACATGCAGTAAAATCTTCTTCTTCTTCTTTTTTTTTTTTTTTAATAATAATAATAGATGCTAAACAACAGATATTAAGATATTGTTATCCTGGTAATCAAGACGAGTAAGTACTAAATTTTTTTCCTCCACTGTTAAAAATTACGAGCGCTATATATATATATATATATATATAACATATCTTATTAATATAAGAAAATTGATCAACATGTTAATTAAGTAGTTTTTCGACTTAAAAAATACGGGTGATAATTATAATACGCCCTAAATTGAAGAAAGCACATGATTTCAACAATGCGACGCCTACCTTAGAACAAAGTTTTCTGCTTAAAAAACCAAAACTGAACATGTTAATTAAGCAATTAATATCAACAAATTAGCGCTTTTATTTGCTCCAATGAGATTTTAATCCAATCCGCATAAATTAACTTATTATAGACTTCTTGTTTAATCATGTGTCAATTTAATACGAGTAGATTTTAAATAAGAAAGATTATACATGATATTGACTTACCCAACACCAATTGAATGAGGGCCTACAATTTGGCCCTCTTCGTCCTGCAACAAGTAGCTCATGGCTCCATGATACACACCCACTTCACCTCTGGCGAGGGTGGCCGAGTGGAGGCCGCTGTCGAGGCCAATCCCCGCCCCTTCGACGCCGATCAACCTCACTTCTTCATCGCCGATGAATTCATGGAACAATCCCAACGCATTGGAGCCACTCCCCACGCAGGCGACCAACACGTCGGGCTTCCCGCCCCACTTCTCCGCCGCCTGCTTCCTCGTCTCCTTTCCGATTACCGATTGGAACTCGCGGACCATGCTAGGGCACGGATGAGGCCCCACCACTGTTCCATTCAAGTAAAAGCTGTTCTCCAAGTCGTTAACCCAATTCCTAAAGGCCTCCGATGTGGCGTCCTTGAAATTTCCCTCCACCGATTTGACCTTCAATAATGATGCATATAATAAAGTGTCAGTTAAAAAGATAAGGTCAAAAATTAAGCAATAACCAACTTACTATTATTGTTCGTAACTAGGAAAGGAATCCAACAAATTTGTGTGAATTGGAATCTATGTCACATCACGATATAGTTGTGGTTTCAAATTGTACGACTTTTTTTTTTATTTTATTTTAGTTTTTGAAAATTGTCTAGTAGTGAAATTACCTGAGCACCAAGCAGCTTCATCAAGAGTACGTTAGAGGACTGTTTTTCAATGTCTTTGGTGCCCATGAAGACAGTACACTCCAAAGAGAGTTTGGCACACGCCGCCGCCGTGGCGACGCCGTGCTGTCCTGCGCCGGTGGCAGCCACGACGCTTGTCTTGCCCATGCGCCGGGCAATCATTGCCTGCGCGAGGGCGTTGTTCATCTTGTGTGCTCCTCCATGGTTGAGATCCTCCCGCTTTAGATATATCTCGGGCCCTTCGCCACTACTACTCTTGCTCTTGTAGTGCTCCGTCAGCCGCTGAGCATAGTACAAAGGCGTCTCCCGCCCCACATAATCTCTCAGCGCCGTCGCTAGCTCCCCCTGTTTTTTCATGCACACACATAATAAATAATTTTTAAGTCTCAGAATTAGACATGTAAATTTATATATATATATATACACACACACACACATATTTATTGTAAACATAAAAATATGAACGAACAACCGACCTGAAACTGGGAATCGTGCAAAACCGAACGGAATTCAGTTTCAAGGATGGCCAAACAAGTGATCAAAGCCTCCGGGACAAACTTGCCCCCAAACCTCCCAAATTTTCCATTACCAATTTTATCCCTACTCCCCTGATCATAATAAAGATCAGTACTTTCAAGTTTTTTCTTTATCAAGACCTACTAAGATTGATAAAATTACTAGTTGTTTGAATATCTAGGGGGACTTCCACCACCGATCTAGTACTATTGGTGGTGGTGGAAGTGTTACCATGAGAAACAAGCGCGCAAGTCACAACCGAAGCCTTCCTGCTCTTAGCCTTACTCAAATGGCCAGAGGACTGACATATTTGGTGGCAGGGAAAAAGGACTTCATACTACCGCAAGCCATTTTTTTTTTTTTGGGTGGTTTTTGAAATATGTATATAGATGTTTTTTTCACTAATTTTAGATTTTTTTTTATAAAAAAATACAAGTTTGTGGTGTGGAACGTGAAGATTTGTGGAAGCTTATATAGAAGAGCAAGAGAGCTAGAAGGGACCACAAAAAGTAACAATAATTATCTCGAACAAGAGGTGTGAGGCGACCACAGAAATACTAGGAAAGCCAACCATGGAGAATGTGCCAAAACGAGGTTCACGTGGTGCTACATTAATGTGACTGTTGATGCATGTCACGTCATATTGGAGATATGTTTATCTACTCGTTTAACACGAGGCAATTATTTCCTATTTTTCCTTATTTATTTATTTCGTGGTATATACGCAAGCCAAATAAGTTTGACCTCAGCCTAAAGGTCCTTTCTCAAAGGACTTGGATCTTCTGTCCATCTCAAAACACGTGTCCAACATGCCACAAATTATTTTTTTACTTTAGAGTATTTATCAAAGTTGATCTGTTAACCCCATTTACCGGAGGAAATTATAAGGGACTTTTAGGCTTTGTTTGGATCACCAATTCAAACTTAAATTTTTCAACTCAATTTTTGTTTTTTTCCCCAAAAGTTTTTTGTCTTTTCTGAAAAAGTCAACTAAAATTACTATTAAAACTTAAAAATCTCAACTCAAACCGGTGAACCAAACGAACCCTTAAATGTTACTGGAAGGGGAACAAATTTAAGGAGGTTAACTTTGATAAGGAGTATATTTCATGGAATTTTACAGTAAGTGTATGAAAATCATGTTATTTCTAATCGTTGGATAAACTTTTAAACAGTCAGATTTATGACATGTGAGTAATTATAAGTTACACAAGTTTTATATTTTTAACATATACACTCATACTCAAAAATTACTACAATAGTTATAAAGCAGTTCTTACTAACAGTTCTCATATATGGTAGAAATTTCCTATCAGATAAATGAAATTAAAATAAAGTGACAAAATTTGATTTGTTGGAAAAGCTTTGAAACACCATGTAATTATCCAACTTCCCAGGTCCCTTGTCAAGAAGTCCTATCGGTGTGTTTTTTTTTTTTTTTTTTTTTTTTTTTTTCTCTGTGTGTGACTACCACCCAATGAGACAATCCACCCATTGTACCCACAATCTTTAAAACATCCTATCTATGTAAAGAGTTCCAAGAGCGTTGGAATAGGCTAAACTTCTCTATTGTCACTGGCCTGAATCAATGGAGAAATCTACTGCCACTACTCCTTTCATCGGCATCGGTAGTCACGTAGGCGTTCATGAGACACCCGATTTTGTGGCGAGCCTCGTAGCTAGGCACACATGAAGTCGGAGGTCGCCCTTGAGAGCAAACAGAGAGGAGAGAGTAAGATGTTTGATATCCTAATTAAGAAAAAAGCAATCGTCATTTTTTTTTAGTTGAAAAGTCATTTTCAGTTTAAATTGTTTTCTTATTTTATTCATTAAATAATTAGAAGTTTATTTATCTTGAATTTTATTTGTTTTTTTCCCCCTTTTATAAAAGAATCGGGGATAAATAAGCAGTAACCTACACGAAAGCTCAAGATCAGTTTTTGCCAATGATCCTTTTAAGCAATTATATTCTTTATTTTTGAAATAGGTACGAAAATAATTTAAAAGGTTGCGTTTTTGTGTCCGCATTTCGAGATTTTGAATTTTAAACTTCTGTAATTACATTTGTTATGTTTGTTGTTTTCATATCTCCTTACAACTTTAATGAAATTTCCTTTAAATTAAACATTCAAATAAATTTACTTTAATAATAATTGATTAGTCAAATATCTATTATATTTAAATACAAAAATAACTATTGGAGTAATTCATCCCAATGTGGCATAAGAAAGCAACAAAGGCAAATCCGGTGTCAGTAATATTAGCAAAATGAGTTTCACAAGAATGGTACTAAAAAGGTAATTTGCTTCTCAAAACCACCACTGTCGAAGCATCAATGGCCAGAAACCTCTTTTTGTACTCTTAAAACACAAGTCTAATATTTCCTATTTTCCTTTTTATTATTTGTATGTTTATTTTGGTAAAAACACAAGGAAATTAGTTTTGACCGCTGACAAAAGCTGGTCCTTGTCAGGGGACTTGGATCTCCTGCCCATCTCAGAACACGGCCAGTAAATCAAACCGTTCCACTAAAGATTATTTATTTTTTTAGAGACAGGATTAAACATATATTTCAATAAGCGTTGCACATTTTTTTTAGATCAAAGTATGAAAACTAAAAAAAGTTTTAATGGTATTATATGAATTTTTAATTTTTAGTAAGGACAAAGCAGAAAAAAATAAAAGAATTTGAGGTAAGATTAATATCTAAATGGGGATTATATAAGAACTTTTAATGAGAGTACATAGAAAAACTATTTATTTTGAAGTAGAATTAAATAAAAAAATTACATTGGAGATTGTAGTCCCACTCAACCCTAAACGAATCCGCTGCTTTTGCGTACTTAACAAGGGGAGCTCTATAATAGTTAAGCTTACTTTTCCCTACCTAGTATTATCCAAAGGACACTAATCAATCTTAATAAAGGTATATACCTGGTCTCTTATACATTGAATTATATCCCTAACCAGAATAAAATATTCACAAAACAACCATCATATTTTATCAAAATACAAATTGTGAACCGATATTTTTCATAATGATAAAACATCCTTGATCTTAAAAAGCTTTTTGTAATGATTTTTGAAAGGATTTTTACAAATTAATGAATCCATTAAAGAAAGGAATATAATAAAATAAAATTAGTCAATCAATGATTGATTAGCTTTAAAATTAGATAACCAATCAGTTTTTAGCATTTATTTAATAAATGATCAAAATTATTTGATTTAAAAAAATAATTGTTAATTGGTAATTGATCATATAGTAAATCAGCAATATATATCTATCAATATTAGGGCCTGTTTGGTGCACAAGTTTAGTTTGAGTTGAGTGAAATTTTTAAGTTTAAATAGTAATTTTTGTTGACTTTTTTATAAAGATAAAAAACTTTTTCAGAAAAGATAAAAAACATAATATAAAAAATACAATTTAATTTGAATGGAACTTATGTTTGAATTCAAACAAACCCTTAGTCAATTGCTAATTAACGATGATCAATTAGTAAATCATTATTCACCATTTTTTTAATTGAAAAAAGGAAATTCGAACTCTTTATAATTTGATAGATTTAAATATGAAATAATGGTTGGATTACCTGCACAGTCACATCATTTAACGTTAATTTCATGTCCCACGAGAAGATTCCTTGATTATTGTCTGACTGATGCTTGCCACGTGATAATGGATGCACTGGACGTCCTTGTCCCGGTACTGAAATGTCATTTATCAAGAAAAAGCAAATTAAACAAGGAAACAAACAAAGTGAAATTATTATATAATTTCCTGTCACTAATGGAAGAGGATTATGAAACAGAGGTACAAAGGAAACTTAATTCGAACAACAATACATTCTGAATTTCTTAAATTGCTGTCCCAAATAAACTTTAGAAGCTAAGGGCCTGTTTGGTGCACGAATTGAGTTTGAATTGAGTTAAAATTTTTAAGTTTAAATAGTAATTTTTATTGACTTTTTTAGAAAAGATAAAAAAAATTTTCAGAAAAAAAAAAAATCATGATAAAAAAAATACAGTAATTTAAAATGAGTTGAAAAAACAAACGGGCTCTAAGATAAGCTTTTTAAGTAGGGATCCGTGAATGAATAGCTTGCATTAGCCTCTAATTTTTAGTTTTTAATGTTTATGTATTTATTTTTACAATCTAATAATCAATAGAAATTATAAAATAGCTATTATAGTAATCAAGACGAGTGTACAAAACTTTTTTTTTTTTTATCTCTGTGTCAATGACCTAAATTAGTTAGAATAATTACGAGGGATTCGTGCGAACAATTATATTACGTAGTTTTTGTAATAATAATTAAATAATACTGGTAATAATAGCCTTAAATTGAAGGACAAAAGCACGTGATTTCGATATCTAGAACAAAGCCTTCTGCCTAAAATATCAAAATTCAACATTATATATAACTAAAGTGATGTAATTGATTCACATTGACTTTTTTCTTTTCCTTTTTTTTTCTTTTGTGGCTACTGTTGCTTTTTTGTTTTTGTTTTGTTTTTTTTTTTTTTTTTTTGCTGTTGTTGCCACTGTTTTTTTTTTCCTCTTTTTGCTGCTTTTTTTTTTTACTTTTACTGTTGTTGTCGTTGTTTTTTTTTTTTTTTTTTTTTTTTAACTTTTGCTGCTTTTTTTTTTTTTCCTGTTATTGTTGTTGTTTTTACTAAAAGAATGTAAGTCGGTGAATAGTTTTTTTTTTTACTTTACTTTTGCTGTTTTGCTTTACTGTTTAGTGAATAGTATTTTTTTTAAACTTTTATTGCTTTGCTACAGCTGTTTTTTAAAAAAACATTTGCTGCTTTGCTACAATAAAATGATGCAATATTTCACTGTTTAATAAACAGTGATTTTTTTTAAATTTTTGTTGCTTTTGCTGTACAGTTTTTTTATTTTTACAGTAATACACAGTAGTTGCTTTTCTACATTAAACTACCGATTTTGCCCCTATCCTATGTGCTGATTTTGGCTTATCTACAGTGAAAGGACAGTTTTGTCCTCATATATTTTACTGTTTTATCTACATTGCAGACACTTTTTTGCCCCTCTGATTTAGTTGGTTTTTCTTTATCTATAGTGAGTTGACATTTTTACCCCTATTAAACAGAAATTGCCAACTGTCCACATAGTATAATTACCGTTTTACGCCTCTTTTTTAGTTCATTTTCTTTTTCCTACAGTGTGTTGCCGGTTTTACCTCTATCTAGAGTTTGTTTTTTTTTTTTTTCTTAAGATCATTTTTACCTTTTTTTTACGCTAAATTTTAAAATTAGATTCCGATCTATTGTTATATTGTGTTTTTGCTTACTTTGTCTTTTTTTGATTTTTAAATGATTTTTTACTTTAAATTTTTATCTTTATTTCGTTTTTTTGTGTTTTTTTTTTGTTTATTTTGTTCTATTTTTTAAAGACCCCTTTTTTTAAAGGATTCTGCATGCAATTTTTTTCCTTTTTTGTTTGTTTTGTTTTATATTTCAACAATCATTTTTTTTTTAAGTTTTTACATGTATATAACCTGATAAAAAAAATTTATTTGTTTTTAAAAACAGTAAAAAAAGGAGAAAATGAGATATATATTTTATTTTGTTATAATGTTTTTGTTAGGGTTAGTTTTTTCCGATTCTTTTGAGTTTAAAGATTTATTTATTTTTTTTTCTGCTTTATTTTTGTTTTAATTTTTTTTCTTTTTTGCTTTTGTTTTCGTTTTTATTATTGTTAGTACTATTATCATTTTAATTTTGCATCTTCACTGTTGGGAGAAATTTTGAGAAAAATTATACTTATTATAATTATAACATTTATCTTAACCAACTGTTTTTATCATATATACTTAATTTTTTTATTTATTTTTTTCCTTTCCCGTGTAATGCACGGGTATTTAACTCGTGTTAACTAAGCAATTAACACCGACAAATTACTTGAGCACTTTTTTTTTTTTCTTCCCCGATAAGGTTTAAATCTGATCTAGATATGTCAACATTTTATAAATTTTCTTTTTAAAAAATTATAGAAAAATTGAGACGCACAAAAAAGTATCAACTTTAATATATAAGTATATTTTAAGTAAGGATGAGGACATGTGATATAGACTTACCGACAACAATGGAATGAGGGCCTACAATTTGACCCTCATAGCTCCATGATACACACCAACGAGGGATGTCTTTGTTCTGGTAAGATGTCATTATATATCAAGAAAAAGGAAACATATAAATTGAAATTATTACAGTTAATTTTTTTAAAGAAAATTTTCATTAAACTCATTAAAAGACATACAAACACACAAAACATAATAAATAAATATAATAAATAAATATGCAATACATAAGATAAAACCTTTTGATAAATACATCAGATCCATTAGTGACATTCTCGAAGTGAAATATATTTGTCAGCGGCCCATAACAAAAAAATACCTCGGCTGAAATTGAGTATATGTAAGATTTTTTTTTTACAAAACCTTGAGAATATATAACAAAAACTCGGTAGCATTAGGGATACTATCAACTCCATAGAGAAGCAACTCTAGTGGGATCAAAATAAATTCAAGACTCAAATCTGGCATACAAACATCCAACGAAGAAGGTGGTAAAACCAAATTTTTTATTAAAATTAACAAACAGAAATACAACAAAACCTAGACAAAAAATAGCAAAAATGTTGTTACACATAAGGCTACACATAAATATTATATATTATATGTGTGTATACGTATATGTATATAGTCACACAGAAAGAGTCCCCTATCGTCAGGAGATCAACTGGCTAGCCGAAGTCGAGCTGTTGTGAAACCTCCCTGTCACATGATGATCATGCACCGCAACCAACTATCACATGCATGGCTAGACGGCTTGCTGCATCATCAAGAAAGAAACCTCAAGGACGCCCATTCCCACTTACCTCATGTGACCTTTAATTGTCTTGCCGCCAACCCACAACCGAGAGAGACAGATTTCACTGACGAAACCCGTCGTGAAGACCCACGACCAACTAACCTTGATCCCACACTAGGCTGATAACAGATCCACAGCCGGCACCCCATCTCCGTCTTGCTCATTCCCACAACATCAATCCTCTTTTCACGGACTCGTCTCAACCAAGACCATCACCATTCGACCCCACCTCCCTTCCTAAGGTTGGGAAATTAGAGGCAGGTTAAAAGCCAGCGGAGTCTAGCCTCGAGAAAGGAAAACTATTGAGAAACTGTAGCCCAAATGCATTATAGGAGAGACAAAGATAATGATTCACGCGGCCTTGAAGCCTTTTTCTTTTTCTTTATTATTTCCAGATACTAATGGATGAGGATAATGAAGGAGACAGGGGTCCACATATTGGAAGCATACATAATGCCTTAACCTCTAATTTTTAGTTTTTAGTTTCTTTTTTTTTTACTTATTTATTTAACAACAGATGCTAATCAATAGAAACTTTAACATTTGTTAGCCTTATAATCAAGGAGTCAAGTAGTAAACATTTTTTTTTTCCCCATCCAATTCTCTTGTAACAATAACTTAAATGTGTTAAAATTAGAGGCGCTATGTATCTGTAGATTAATTTTAAAACATTAATCAACATGATAATAAGTTGGGGTTTTTTTTTTATTTTTTATTTTTATTTTATTTGTTACTTATACAAAACACAGGTCATATTATAGGCCCTAAAAACTACAGCACATGAATTCGGTATAATCGACACCTTTCCTTGAACCACTACTTGCCTTTCCCAAATTTAACCTTCAATGTTGATACACATAAGTATATTATAGAAATATGTGACTAATTATATATACTAATTATAAAATTGTGACTGAAATGTTTTAATAATAGTGACTAAAAGTTTTCTTTTTTAAAGCGTATGCAGAACTTGATTTTTTTCCCCTTTATATATTGATGGATCGAGGGTTAAGTGACCACTTGCAGCCTATAGCTTAGGAATCATTTAAGCCGATATTGACCCCATTTAAAAATTATCTTTAATTATTTTCAAAATAGGTGAACAATATATATATATATATATATATATTAAAAATTGAGATTCTGGTTCCCTCAATAAACTACCTTCTTACTCCTATATATCCTCTACAATATTTTTCAAAATAGATGAAGGAAAAACACGTTTAAAAAGTTGCATGTTCCAAAAAAAAAAAAAAGAAGAAAAGAAAAGAAAAGAAAAAAGAAATAGTGAAATTTAGAGGTGGCATCATTTGAATGGTTTGTTGGGACGTCAAGGACGACTTTGACAGGAGATTCTTGTCCTGTTGCTATTTGTTTTCAGATATATATATGTATCATATATATGCAAAGAGGTCCTTGTTGCTTTCTTTCCCTGCGCATCCCTGTCGTTTTGCGATATAAACGTTGTACTCGTTTTAGTGTTTAACAAGCTTGTTATTGTCCAAACTCGTTTGCAACACGTTACAAAGATAAAACGTCGTAAACGTATCTTCTATGAAAAAAAAAAAAAAAACACCTTTCTTTTTGACGTGGCAAGTTGCATCAATACTAGTCTTCGCTTGACCAGTCCAGAGTGTCCAGTACTGTCCAAATCTGATCTGGTTTAACCACACAACAACCATACAATATTGATTTGGGCCAAGAAGGTCAGTTTACGAAATGTTGGGTTCGGCTCCCAAGAAAAAATTGGGGACTTCACAGGAATGCCATACTTTCATGCCTTGGAGTGAGTTATGCCAAAAAAAAAAAAAAAAAAAAAACCAAACTGCATCATAATTATATACATATATTTTTATTTTTTTTATAAGATATACCAATTAGATCCTTAAATTACCTTATGATAACCAATCATTCATCACTGTGACACTGGCTAGTTACCACCATCGTTGCAGGTTGGTTTCTGGTGACCGGTAACCATCTGATGGCTAGATACCAATAGGTTACCATGCAATAACTCATTCTCGACGGGTAGGTTACTGCACGGTAACTACATCTATCGACTGGATATAGACCTGTAACCACCATAATACTGGTTGGAAACCATCAAATCCGTGAAATTTTGTCCCTATAATACTAAAAAATAGCACAAATTGTTCAAAATCACAACAAACAAATGTTGACTAAATCTACCTCGTTATAGATCTCATCTGTAACCACCATGACTACATCAAATGATTTGCTAATTTTTTTACAATACCATTAGTTTCACAAAAGTTAGTGAAAGACCTCATCAAATTCTCCGCAAAGTGTAATAAAGAACGAAGCCATCCACTACAAACCTTTCAAGGAACTTTAATATCTTGAAAAGATTGATCAAATATATGAAGTCATATTCGATCAACAAAACATTCCATAGAAACTTCCAAACTTTTTCAGTCATCAAAATAAAAGAAGTAAATTCCGCCTCAAAAGGCAAATGAAATGTCCTAAGGAATAACAAAACAACCTTTAGCAAAACCTCTGCTAGTCCTGAACACAGCACCACAACTTGCAATACTAGGAGCACCCTCACAACACTAATTGTATTTATAACATTGATTCGACCTAGAAGATGAGGTAGCCATCTTATCATTGTGATATCCGAAACCATATGGTGTCTACTGATAAAATAAAATTTATAAAAATAAGAGTCACGTTGCAAGTTACTAATGGAATTGATGTCTAGAGAATTAGCGTTTTTAATTGTCGCCCAAATTATGGCCTTAGCCGAATTTTTGAGATGATTCTGTCTTCGAAAACTAAGGTTATTTCTAGCATGTCAGACCAACCAACAAGCATAATAATCGTAGATTCCCATAAAGCCTGAATCTATACAGTAAACCAGAAGGAAAAGACTGACCATAGAAATTCTCAAAGCCTGAGAAGAAGTCAAAATAATGATTAAATGCATCACCAATGATTGTGCAATGAAGAAAGAGATTATTAATAGTCTCAGAATCACCACCACATAGACAACAATAGCTAGGGATACCTCGACGTTTTTAAAGTAGCCTTACTAAGGAGACAATTAGGAAAAATCTTCAATTAAGGTTTGTGGGGAGGGATAAATTAAAGTTAGACCAAATATGTTTTCCGCATCTGACAGAAGAATTAACATCATAAACATGATCATGACAAGACATTTTTGAGACCCTATATTAGAAAAAAGGACTCCAGACAAGCTTATAATCACCAGGAGTAACTATTGTACTGATTAAGAATAAGATTGAATATTAAGAGGAATAGTAGTGTTAGGGACATCAACTTTAATCTCAATTTTTTTGAGAACCAACTTACGTGATAATGCAATTAATTAACGTGACAATACTTGAAACACTTATCAATAAGAGAACGACAACTCATTTACTGCATAAATTTATACTCAAAAATTGAAATTGGAGTTGGTATTCCTAACTTTTTTTTTTATATATATAAAGAATCACCTTTTATTAATTGTGGTATATCTTACACCGATATTAGAATATAGCAAGAATTTAATTTTCATTACGTATTTTTTTTATCTTTCTGTACCAACAAGACTGTAAAACACTTTTTTTTTTAAAGGACTTTTTAACCCATAAAATCTACTCTAAAAGATTACATGTAAGCACGCAATCATAGACAACTGTGTCACAATCATAAACTAGCTAAATGCACAAGGAATTTAGGATCATGATTCATGAATAATGAAATCTTCAAATTAAAAATAACTTACTTTCTAATTTTGCACAAAAATTTGGGAGTTTAAACATCTGTCTATACTTATTTCACAATGACAAACAGATCAATGCATTACTAATAGCCACAACAAATCTTATCTTGCAAAATAAAGTTGTCATACATGTTTGGACATAACCTAGCAAAGCAACAATATTATTATATTCCACCAAAGTCGCTGACTTTTTTCTCCCACAAGCAAGTTCCCATTTATTATACAAAACTGTACAAACCAAAAGAAACTACAGTGAAACTGCTGACTTTGTGGTATACTCGATTTAAGTTGCCAAGAAGTCATTTATACACATACATGCATCATTAAATATGTATACATATATATTTGTATGTATATATGTACACACATACAGAGAATTAAATGACCCTAACCACTCTATATAATATATTTCGCTCGCAGTGAACTCTACATTACCAGCTAAGCTAAATGACACCAAATTATTACTGATACAAGCGTCACCACATGTCTTGATGTTCTTTAAGGTATTTAATAAAAGCCCAACGATCTCTGCGGCAACCCAGGAGCATCTGTTTCTGTGCCCTAGCTAGGGATAACTATGTGCTACTGAGCCAAAAAGGGAAAAAGAAAAAAAGCAAAGCCAGAAAAGAATATGTAGGGAAAGAAGAATCGAGGAGAGACACAATTAAGTCGGTTCTTCAGTTTTTTTTTTTTTTTTTTAATTTAATTTATCCATTCTTTTGCTTTTGGTGTAATCAGATATAAATATACGGAAGTTCTCCTATGTCATGTCTCTATAAACAATACCTATAATTTTCTTTTACGTTATTTTAATAATCAATTGATATTAATATAATTTTTTGTAGTGTATTCATCATTCAGATTAATAATTTAAATAACCCATGTTACAATTTTCGAAAATAAAAAATTCTTAAACTCAAAATGGAGGAAAAAAAAATTAAACTCAAAGCAGAAATCAACAAACACATAAAATATAAATTTACGTAGTTCTATATAGGGCTGCCTTCTATTAATATGGTTTGCATTCACAGGAAAGATAGAACATATTCACTAACGGCTTAAAATTATGTACTCACATAACAAACTCTCTCAAACTCTTTCTAACCAAAACTCCGTACAATGTTTGTCTAGCTTTTTAGATCTTCACATCCCCCCCCCTCCCCCCAAACACACAAAATCACTCTTTATCAACATTATTCTTGTCTACATAAAAACTAAACAAAAAGATATATTTAAGATCATCAAGGGCCACAACATGGTAAATTTATGTAAATCCACATAAATTATACCAATATCTTTTATTTATCTATAATTGAAGAGAAAGGAAAACTGATAGTAAAAAAAAAAAAGATTAGCACATCATGTTTGAACCCACTAAGCGTAGTCATGATCTATATTCTATATCAAATCTCACACGCGAATTTATTAACAAAAACACCCATAATAGACAAGATTAAAAAAAAAGAGTATTTTTTTTAGGGGAAAAAAATAGAATATTGCTGTCACAAAGGCTAAAAAAAAAAAAGAGAGAAATAATAAAACAACCATTAAATAACCCTACACAAAAGAAAACAACACAACAATCATAACCAAAAAAGAAAAAAAAAAAAAAAAACGTACTCCCTTCTGATGAAGAATTAAGATTAGAGTTAATTAAATTTAAAGTTACACAGTTAGTGCGTCCATTCAATATCAAATTCAACGATTAAGATGTTTAAGTTTCATTTATTGCTTTGTGAGTCTTTTCAGTTTCAATTGCCGAAGTCAAGTTTCTTTAACCCGAGGAAAATAATGAAGAATCAAGATTGGAATATTTGGATTTCAAGTTGTAGAGTTGGTTAGTTATTATGATATTTTCTTTAATATTTAATTTTATCTATATATATTGTTTTCTCTTAGGACTATTCAGAATATTAATTATTTGTTAAGATTTTTATAAATATTGTACTGATCACATAATTTTTAGAGAGTTGATTAATGAAATATTGAATTTCTAATCCTCTGTTTGAGAGACATATCCAATTTCAAAAATTGAAATTTTTTTACAAAAAATATATATATTTTCAACTTTTTCCATCTCTCTCATTTTAAAAGAAAAATCATTACATTTTCAAACTTATTTTGTGTAGTACCCATTTGGAAAAAGAAAAGAAATCCTTATAAAATATTCTCGGAATGCTTCCACCACTGTTTTTTCTCATTGCAAACAAGTTTTTGTTTTCAAAAAATTTTTTTTTTACACATCCAAATACCATTTATTCTTAAAATAATATAGTCTTTCCATTTAAAATAAGAAAATTTTTCTTTCCGAAAATGGACACTCCATCCAAACAGGGCCTAATATTCTTTATCTTGAGTTTTTTGTTCTTGGTTTTTATTTCTCTTCTTGTTCTATTTATGTCTCAATATGTAATTATATTCTCTTCTTAATTCTACCTTTTCTATCTCGTTCGTTCATCACCTTCAACAAAAAAAATTATAATAATATGATCTTTTATAAGTTACTCCTAAATACATATCTTCAACTCTTGCGATACATTATTTCCAATAATACGAGCCTAGTAAACGAATATTACAACTTCTCCCTTTGTTAGTTTTTTTAATATCAAAAGTGTGAATCTTTTCATGCAAACTAACTTCCACAATCTCAATTTTCTGCGTTCCACGAAATGGATGATGATGAATTCATATCTGAGTTTCCCAAGGAATCGGCTAGCTAGTTCGAGGAATGAAAGGCCAAATGATCAAAGAAGACAGATAAACTTTATGATTGCAAAAAAGTCGTTCAATTGGAGCTGTTGATGGTGTAGTTGAGACTGGTCGGTCTTGGGGCGGATCTCTTTTACTTCTCGAACACACATCCCTGACAGCGAGACAAGGCCCCCTTGCTGGGAAGCAGGAGCGGATCAAGCCGAGGTCGAGAACATCCGAACACCTTCTCGGATTTTAGAAATTAACTGCACCGACCAATCGAAGTTGAACTTGCATCTCAATAGGAATCGAGTGACCCGTGATATCCTATATTCCATGAAACAAGCCCAAAGACCGGTGGAAGACCACTCCCGACTAGGGAGTGAGCATTTGGGTTTCGGACACACCAGAGCCCTTACTGAGTATGTCAACCCACATGGACACTAACCTGCCATTCCGTACCGACTGACAACAATACCATGGCAGGGTGCACACACCCTTGACAGCTGACACTCGACATTAGTACCTGTCCTCGCTCCCCCGCTGGCACCACCTTCCTCCACTACTTGTCCTTGCTGACAAAAGCACTTGCAACCTGCACCCGTGTCCCCCGATGTCCGAGTAGGAAGAAACATGGCATTCGCCCAGTGGACACTAGGTGTCTGTGTACTCGGCGCGGGTCTGCCCGTCGGAACCATTCAAGGCAAAGCCCACCAGGGCCAGTCGGGGCACCTGAACCAGCAAGAACACCTATAAATAAGGGAAAGCCTCACTCCCCCAAGTATGGCCATTTTCCTTGCTAAAACTTTGCTCCCCCTCTTGCTCTTTAGTTCTCTTCACTGACTTAAGCATCAGAGTGCCTTTAGAAAATACCTCACTGGTGTCCCTTTTACTCCGAGATGCTTCTCTTTTTACAGGTGACCAGGTGAAGCATAACGACAGGATCAACTATACCAAACAACCACATCTGGTGTTGTATCAAGGATTTTTGGCATCAACAGGAGCAATAAACTCCCAAGACCATTTTCCCCTCCCACATATATACATAAGCCCGTTTGGCAGAATTTTGACTTTTACTTTTAGCCAATAGAAGAAGAGAAGCAAAATCTATGATTTTTCAATAAGTGTTTAGAACAAAAGAGCTTATAAGATCAAATTGATCTTGTAAAGTTTTCTAATAAATAATATAATTATTAAAATGAAGCTTATTATGTCTAACTCAAACCTCATTACAAATTTTAAACTCTACTCAAAACAGCTTTTATCGAAAGCAATGTTTTTTTGTTTTGACAGAAAGCACTTTAATTAGGAGACTGAATGTAATACCCGAAATTTGATGACTCTAGATTTCCTTTGAACAAGGAAAACCTAAGTCTAGATCGTGGTTGGAATGGAATAACAGTATAAGTTTGAGTTCTCATTTAACTAGTAACGAGACTCAACGATGGATTACTTAGGCCAGTTTAAGGCATTTTAAGGAAAATGACGTGATGAAATTTCATGATTTCATGATGGTCAAAGTTTGACCAAGATAGTCAAAGTTGACCAAAAAGTCAAGGTAGGAGATCGCTCTAGAATAATCGTGAATAATATTTGGAGCAATGGGGATTTAGCAATTTCAAGTTCTAAGAAGAAAAATCCATACACAGTCCAATTTTACGAAGATGAACTCCGGACTGTAATTTAGTGAAACAGTACTGTTTTAAGTGAAAAACAGTATTAGTATTGATTAAGTTAGTAGGGAAATGAACTGAAACCCTATATTTAAGGATTTTTATAAGTTAAGAATGAAGTTTTGGGATTAATTTCCCTAAATTTTCCAAGTAAGGGAAAATAGAATTTTTGAGATAAAATTGTAAGCAAGCCGATTACGGACCGTAACCGGGAATAGTACCCGAGTTACTGGGCTTAGCCCAAAGCCCAAGGTTGACCCAACAATGGTTGACCATAGTTGACCGAAGTTGACCATTGTTGACCATAGCTGACTTTGGTTGACTAACAAGTGGATTTTAGTATAACCTTAAGGGTTACCCAAGATAACCCTAAAGGATACCAAGATTAATAAATTGGGCTAAGATATAGGGTTACTATTTGTAACCCAGTAAGACATCTAGTATTGGGGACATACAACTAGGATTATGTAGACGTGTTGGTTAGATCACCAACATTCCACAATACTAATTAGACCCTTACCTATGTCCTTCAACAAGCAGGAGGAAACCTGCAGCTGTACCCAGAGGAGAAGCAGCACTACGTAGGACATAACGAGAGATGTAAGTACAACTCCGCCTGCAGCATAGGCCCTTTGTTGTTACTTGCTTGATGTGATGTGCTGATATGTGATAATGTGTTATGCTATGCTATGGCTATGATATGCTAAGTTATGTTATGACATGTTATGTCATGTTTACAAAAATACCATGTTTTCAAGAAGGCCATGTTATGGCTAATGTTGATTATGTTATAATATTGTGACATCATGAAGCATGTTCACTAATGTTAAACCACTTGGTAAGAACAAGACAAGTAGGATGTTGTGTCGTGCCGACTTGCCACAAAGGCGGGTTTAAATGGTATGGTTCATGGTTTGAGTTGGATTGGAAGGCTACCTAAACTACTCCATGTTAAACTTTGTGTTTCATGGTTTACGTTAAAACGGACTGCCGCCTCCAACCATTCCTTGGCTATGTACCACGGTACGAGCACACATGATATGTAAAGGAATAGAACTAAATTAAGTTATAAATCCATAATTGATTCATAAGAGATTATAAATGGTTCATGCATAACGACATGTTTTGTGTCGCGGATGTAACAGTTGTACTTGCTGAGCGAAAGCTCACGTCTTACGTCTATGCTGTAGGTAAGCAACCTGCCAGCAAACTCTGATGCAATACTGTGGAGGGCTGGTTCTGCGGACTGTGAAATGTGGGATGGACACTGTCACGGCTTTTAAAAATATATATATATATATATAAAATATGTTGTAATGAAAAGGATTTTCATATTTTCATGACATTTTAAGTATGAAGGACGAGGTTTATGTATGTATGGCAAGCAAGTTGCCTCTTGTGGTACCAATCCACATTAGTTCGGATTTGGTCTACAACATGATTATGATGGCATTCAAGAAAGGTTTGAAAGTTCGGTACTCGAGTAAGTACCTATCAGTAAGTGTAAGTTTGAGGATAAAGTTCAAGTTGAAAGTTTTAAAAAGAAAAAGGTTTATAAGAAAAAAAAAAATCTTTCCCAAATTTTCCGCAAGTTTAAGTTAAGTATGTAAGTAAGGTGACGACCCGGCGTGGGAAGTCGGGGCGTGACACTGAAAGCTCTCCAAATTAGATTATCCAAACATTTTTAGAAACTGATTTTGAATCTAAAAAGTCAAAAACAACCAAACATATCCATAAATACATATACATATATACAAATTGCAGGAGAACTGACTTCTGAACAATATCCCAGCTCTGAGACTGAGCTATATACAGAGATCCAGAAGTATGATTTAATGTACTGCGTAACCGCAATCAGCACCAACTTTTTATGGCTCGCTCTCATCATTTGCTATATACATATATATGTCAAAGAAAGCACATATGTAGAATACTGAATTAATGGTCTCAACGACCCTTGGGTTTAGCCTCATAAATTTTGCACTTTAATTTGACACGACATGAAAGTAAAGCTTTGCCCTGGCCTTTCTAGCAACTTCTTTAGCTCTAGCGTACATATTTATGAACAGTTCAGATTTCTTTGTCTTTTAAAAATTACGACGCTACACTTATTTAGTGAAGTAAAGACCCTTCCAAGTTGGCACCTAAACCTGCATGGGCAAATTGAAGTCTCTGTCACCTCTCCTACTTAATTTATTGATATTTATTTATATTTTTTTTAATTTTTAGAAATTTTCCAGTAAACCAAAATTATAAATCTTTGGCATTCACAACAGCTAGCATCGATGTGAAATGCTTGATTCTTCAAATAATGGGTTCTACAATTTCGGCCCTTTTATTATTATTATTTTTTTGAATTTGGGGTTGAGAGATTTAAGGACATAAATCTCTTGCATGTTGAATATGTGATGTTCTAAATAGTATGTGACCAGTAATATTATGTCATGCTATTTTAAAATTTTGAAATATTTTGTAACCAATTCTTTCTATACTTTAACATCTTTTAACTTCATTCAATAATATTATAATTGGTTATATAGTACTTAATACACGGAAATTGAATAGGTAATCTCATAAATTCAAGATATAAGATCTATATCTTATAATAGAATCATGTTCATTACTGTTAGATTAGGATTCCAATCAACTAATTTATGTAGGAGTTGATTTTTGGTTATTCAAGTTTTTAGAACGCGTTTACTTTACAATCATATTGGATAGCAACGCGACAATTATTTTTTTGCTTTTAATATTCTGGCGTTTTCAAACTTGATTTATATGCCACTGTTATCATCAAATGATCTAAGGTGTCAATTTTTCATGTTATTTTATTTATAAATAAAAGGTACTACCTGAATGGAGACTAGGCAGTGCATGTGAAAGCGACAAGGTTGATAAGGAAATAATGAAAAAAAAAAAAAAACAATTAATTAATTAATGTGGGCTACAATATTGATATCCAGTCCTTCCTAGTAGCCTACTCATTCAAAACACTTGCACATGAGAAGGAAATTAAGGCTTTGAAACTGGCCAGTAACAAAACAGACACTTCTAGCTTAGCTCGCTAACACTCTAATTAATTTACTTAACCTCAAAAAATTATAAAAAAAAAGGCCCAAGATTAACCCAACAGTAATTCTAATTTTATTATGAACAATTACAAGTGCCTCAAGTCTACTAATTTCAACTAAGTTTTTTTGGTCAGGTGAAGTCAATACCCGAACCCATCATGACCCTTGCAGTAGTGATCTTTTCTTTGCTGTTGGTACTCTCCAAAATTCCATATATACCCTCACAAAAATACCACAAGTCAAGGATATAAATTGTAAGGTGCGTTCTTGACTTCCTTCCTAATTTATAGCTCATAATGTTGATGATCAATTCTGCAGTAAACTAAACACCACCTTAATTTCTTCTTCTTCTTCCTCTCTTTTCCTTCCTTTTATTATCACTGCAATGACAAAGATGAGCTCGTTTAATCATTTGTTTAAAGTTAAAAACAAAAAACAAAACAAAACAAAAAAAGAAAAAGAAAAAAAAGACGAATTGATCATCCGAGGTGATCATCACTATTGGATTGCTTCCACTTTTTAACGATTTGATTTGTGACAAAAAAGGCTAAATGTGGATATAAGTCGTGTGAGTGCATTGTACTTGTGTTTGATGTCCAATGATCAAAAAGAGAGAGTAATTAGAAATGTTCAAGGGCAAAAATTGATAATGAAGACCAATTGTAGCTCACCAGATTTAGGTTTTTGATCAAATTAAGCGCTTTCGCAAGTGACTGCAGCTCTTATCCTTTCAACCGTGCACTTGATGAGATTGTTAACAGTCGCCACTGATCCGAGAGAGAGCTTCGCCGTGGGAACTGAATCGACCAAGATTTGAAACGCTACAGTGAGTAGAGAGCCGCCGGATCCAACCTCCAAGATTCCTCCTCCAGCATTATTGAAATTTGTAGGCCCGTCTGGAAGTATAGCAAAACCTGACGGCAATAACGCGACGTAATCGGGTCTCCTCCACTCAATACCACGTTCATAGCCACGATATCAACCGGCGCATAGATCACGTATGATCCTGTCGAATCGGTGCAGCTCTCCTGGAGTATCAGCATGTTGCTCTGGCTAGAATTTGCACTCTAAGTGGAACAAGAAAAAAAAAAAAAAAAATCAAAATCTTAACCCATATATAACATGAAATAAAAAGTATATTTTGTTGTTATTACATTTACGCGTAGTAAAGATACACAGTTGCCATGATCTCGCCCGTTTGCTATATGTGCCATTTCTTGGACGAGGCCACCGTTTGAGAGGATATCCCACTACAAACAAGACAAACATAAAATGTGTGACTGTTAAATATTTTCAGACTATGAAAATTAATAATTGCATCGAATTCATACCTCGCTCCGAGAGTTCTCATCACGGAGAAAATCGAAAACCCTTTTGGTGGAACCGGAAGCCAGAAGGAAGTCGCAGCGCTTAGCACAATGCCAGGAGGCCTGCCGGGATCATCCATACTCTTTCTGGTCATGACTCTCACATCATCAGAGCCTGTCGCCGACAATGTCGTCCACGCATGAGCAGGTAGAAGCGCCAACACCGACGCAAAAGCTCATCACCATTCTCTCCGCTAGTTTCAACATACTTTTCCTCCCTTCCGGGCTCGTTATCACTACCCAAAATAAGAAATTCAATTGGTCAAAGTAAGATTTTATCATAGGCAAAACTAGCACATATAGGTAAGTTAATTGTACCACAGAGATTTTCCGCTGGAATGTTACTGGCCATTGAACTTGCAAGTCGTTCGCATTGCCGGTCTAGAGTAGCGACCCAACGTTTTGCGCCAAAGGCAAGGCCAGAGTTAACTAGTGGTTTATAGATGTTATGAACAGCTCTATCATCCACTTCAACGTGTTCAACCCAAATGACCTAAAACATGTCATAAAGCATGTGTTTCACATGGAATTAGTACAAGTTTTCGTGAATTAAAGAGGTGAAAACAGAAATTAATGACAAAAGAAAAGGAGGTATTGCCTTTGAATATCCATTTGGCAATTCTTGGATTAAGCAACCGGAGGGCCTTCTTCGGCTCCTGGAAATCGGGCTTGGACGAAGATTGTCCAGCGAGACGTCGACCACGGCCCAAGTTCCATCAGCGTGCTGTTTGCAGTACCTCACGAAGTAATTCTCACGGGTTGGGACCAAAGGTGAAGGTACTTGGAACTCAGCTGTCATCTAACAAACGGCAAAAATGATTTTTTTTTTTTTTCAAAAAAAAAAAAAAATGAGTAAGAAACAAATAGATTAACCAAACCAAAATGGTTTTACTGAGACAAAATTCTTTACTTCGTACCACTTGCAAGGCTCCATTGTAGTTCCCTGCTACTCCAGTTGAGAGAATATCGAGTGTCATTGCTCTTGAGACAACACCGCAAAACACGGTAGACCATTGATTCTACAAAACAAGTCATTCACAATTCGATTTGTTCCATTAATTTTTTGTTTTTGTTTGACAAAAATAATGAACTGTTTTGATTTTTCCCCCCCCCCCTTTTTCTAGGCTTAAGTTTAAGATGAATTGAACTCACCACATCCATGAGAATCTCAACAAGGTTAGTGTTGATTCATATGATGACAAACAGCTGATTCTCTCGAAGCTTCGGATTTCATGCCTAATGGTTAGGCCCCCAATTCCCCGAGGAAACTCTCAAGTACTCGTCTTCGTTTAGCATTTCACTTGAGTTATCACCTGGAACCCACAAGGGGTCTCCGGTCTGGCCATTTCTAACAAGTTCCTCCATGGCCGCCACGCCAACTCAACGATTGACTGGCTTATCAGCCTCAGTGGGCACCGTGACCGACCTCAGAAGATCGCTACTCGATCCGAACATTTCTCCTACAAAACCTGACTGAGACCCAAAATTCCCTACCCCCATGTCAAGGGAACGGGAAGACACGTGAGACGAGAGGTGAGAAAGTGACGACAAAGGCTTGCCGACGTACTTGGCGGCGATCCCAGATATCCTATCAATCTGAGGGAGAAAACATAAAGTTGAAACTATTAGTACAGATCACTATATACATTGTAGTTTTCAGTAAAAAAAAAAAATTATTCACAATATTAACCTCTTCACGTAAACGAGCGTTTTCTATCCTGAGATGTTGCTCGTCGAAAGAACATCTCACCCAGAGCAGCAGGGCCTCCACAGTTGGGGCATGTGGCGTTGCCTAGGGCTTCTTTGTACCTGTTGTTCTCGGCACGGAGCTTCTCGTTCTCGGCCTTCAGGATTGCATTCTCGTGGCGTTCGTGTTGGGCCTAATGATATATGGAATAAAATTAAAATTTAGAACACAACGTCCTTATCTCAAATACATTAGATCCTATGGT
The DNA here is from genome assembly GCA_009761775.1 of Ficus carica. NCBI lineage: Eukaryota > Viridiplantae > Streptophyta > Magnoliopsida > Rosales > Moraceae > Ficus > Ficus carica. The sequence continues at coordinate 18,294,054 of CM019739.1, read as the reverse complement.
GTCATGTCTAGAGTGATCAGCTTATTATGTTGCGAAAAAGAAAGATAAAGTAAATCATGTCTTTAACCTTCATTTGTGTTCGCTTATTTTGGAACCAAAATTTCACTTGCAAAGGCTCTAACCCTAACTCACGGCTCAGCTCCTTTCTTTGCTTGTCGTCTGGATGAGGACATTCCTTGAAGAATCTGAGACAAGATTAAGTGTTTTTTTTTTTTTTTTTAAAAATTATTCTAAAAAATTAATTAAACACAGAAATGATTTAGGAAAAAAAAAAAAAAAAAAGGCTTTTTCTCTAATTAAAGAGGGATATTTAGTAATATAAGAGACTCACGATTCCATTTCCTGGATTTGGCGCTGGGTGTGGCGGTGGTACACGTTTCTTTTTGGGACGTTGGTTGGGATCCTGGTCATCTCCAGATGGGGCGTCCATGGTTTCGGTGCCCGATTTGGTCTCGAGATCTAGATCGTCGTCTCGGATATTTTCCAACTCATTTCCGTGCTTTTGTAGCTCATATCCAGCAGATGATGGTGAGTCTCGAACAAATTTGGCTGAACATTTCTGCAGCTGAACAATCCCTAGCTAGTAGCGATATCTTAAACCTTTTTCTATTTTATTTTATTATTATTTTTAAATCTGTTAAGAAAAAATTTCGAGTTAATCATCAGAACATAAAAAACATGTTAAAAGTTAAGCGCGGAGAAACACATGAAAACGAAAATTAGAAAATCTAATTTATTAATATGGAAGACTATCCCAGCCAGAAGCAGAAGGAAATTAGAACTGAGAGGTTGAGTAATACCCAAGTAAAAAATCTACATAATAAATGGCTGCTAAAAGCTATAGGGAAAAGTTATGACCTGGATTCCATTGTGTAAGCAGAAATAATGTACCCAAATAAAAAAAAATATTAAAAAAAAAAGCTTGTAACAATTTATATTAATATGCGAGTTTCCTACTTCGGCGTTTCTATCGAGAAAGGGGTTTAGTTTGATTTTAAAATAATAATGAATTATGAAAGAAAATAGCAATTCAAATGAATCGTTGTAATTTATGAAGAACAAAAATCTTGGTTATCTATTATTATTATTATTATTATTATTTGGTAAAACAATAACTCTTGTTAGCAAACCAGCATAGGTCGTCTTTCAAAATTACCACAGCTACATATTGCTCAGAAAAATCGGATGAAGAATGGACAGAAATAAAGCGAGAAGTAATTATTAACCAACCTGATTTAAATATCAGCGGCGAAGATGACAGGACTACACTGAATGCTTTCTCCCTTTAGATGGAAATTTCAGGTGACTCGTCGGAAGCATTTTTCCTGCTCCCACATCTGCATATATTTATATATATACTCTATATGTATATAACTATATAACAAACCCTAGGTGATATTTGTCTTTCTTCTCTCCTTGATAAAGAGGGTTGGTATTATTTGGCGCTGACCGAGAAAAGCTAAGAGCAAATTAATAATATTACAAGATTGTAACGGACGGGGAAGAAAAAAAAGGAAAGAAAATGAAATGAATGGCTACGATTTGGGGCTTTCAAAAAGTACTCAGCTTTTTTTTTTTCTTTTTTTTCCACTATAACGTCCCAAAAAGTTGATAGGAGTTGACAAAATGAGTTTAGGTTGTTTTTGACTATATTTTCCGAACTTGGAAACTCTCTAGACGAAAGATTGTAACGCCAACTAAGGTTGAGAAGCTCCTTTCTGTTTTGCATCCTAGCTATCTGCCAAAATATAACGGGAAGCGATTCTCGTCTTACAGGCACAAACTAGAGAGAGAGAGAGAGAGAGAGAGAAGAATGAGAAAGAAAAGAGAAACTTTCCAAGCATACAAATTAGGGCCTAAAAAAAAGTCTTTTGAAGCTCCGGGGAAATATAAAGAAGTACTCGAGAAGCTGGGTCGGATCTGTTCTCGCAAGAAAGGTAGTTTTTTTTTTTTTTTTTTTTGGAAATTTTGAGGAGCTGAGAGAGAACTGGGTTTTATGGAGATAAATTAATGAGAAGGCTTTGGAAAAGGGGTGAGAAGAGGAGAAGAAAAGAATATCGAGGTGACGAAGAAGAGAAGAAAGAAACGGATCAAGAGGAAAAACAGTAGACAATATCGAGAGAGAGAGAGAGATGAAAACAAGAAGAAGAAGAGGAAGAAAATTTGAGGGGAAACAGATGTGGCAGCAAGAGGAGTTATTACATGCAGGCGTATTGAGATGGTGCGAATTGCACTTATGGAGGGAAGGAAAGCTATAAATGCTCAGCCAGAAAAGGAGAGAGAGAGAGTTGGAATCTCATCCTCATGTTTTGAAATTTATTTCGTCCCCGGGACCGGGTATATTGAATTGAATTACACCTTTCAAGTGCTTTATCAAAATATAGTACAAATAACATATAATTTCCCACGAACAAATATATATGTATAAACACACATTCAACTTCAAGCCATATATCTTGCTCAGCGTTTTGCACTCCGAAGGGAAAAATTAAACTTGGTAAATTAGTGGTGTATATCAGAACTGATATAAAGGCAAAGTCTGAAATTTTTATAGGAGATTAATAACTATATAAATGTATAATCAAAGAATATTATGAGTAAATTTTCATGGGGAGGGGGTACTTTAAAATTTTATTGAGAATTATAGAGTATTTTTTGAAAAAAGAAAAGCTAATAAGGGGGCTTAGGTCCCCTAGTCCTTGTCTCCATCAATGCCTGAGTCGTATTAAGCGGATTATCTATGTTATACGTTTGCTGATAACGTTAATTATATATACAAGTGTACTCTTATATTCAACATTTAATAAAATGGTACTTGTAATTTTGTTTACATGGTATTACAACAATAAATTGATTATGATGTACCATTTTTCAATAATACTTGTCGTTTGCACTAATAGTTCTAAATAGTGATGTCATGTTATAATATTCTAAATTAAAATATACATGTAAATTAATTAGAAGTTACAAGATTTTAAATAAAATGATATAACTGTCAAACCTATTCGGCTATCAAATATGAAACATTTCCTTTTTATATATTGTTGATGGATATTGGCTAAGTTAGTATTTGGTTGGACAATGAACTTAATTGTATGTTTTTTTCCTTTAATTTTAAGAAAACTTATTTTTGTATATGGTTGGAGTACATATGTTTCTCCATATATATAATAGGGTTGGTTGTATTTTTGAACTATTGAGCAAAAAAATTTTTTTTTTGAACTATAAATTCATTTTTTTTTTAATTCAGAGAATATGTATCTAGTATTTTAAAGTGTTGTATGCTTAAATCATCAAATTTCATTTGGTACATAAACTCATACATATTCTTTATCAACACTTAGTTTTGACCTCAAAAAATGCCTAAATTACCTTCTTTATCAATACTCAATTTTGACCTCGAAAAATACCCAAAATACCTTTCCAATAGAAAATGATAAATTAATAAGTAACTGAAAAATCTATTTTTTGTTAAAGCAATAGGGTGTTTTGTTTTGTTTTATTTTTTTTCTCTTGTATTTATTGATATTTTGGATTTTTGTGGTAAAAAATCAAGTGTCGACTAATATAACTTGTGTATTAAATGTGACTTGATAATATAAAAAGTAAAACACTTTAATCTATACGATATTTTTTCTAAGAAAAAGAAAATATGGATAAAAAAAGATTATACAAAACCTTTATAATATCTTATACGTGATCTGATTGTATGTACATATATGCTTCGTCTTAATGTCTTTTTTAAGGTAAAAGCTTTGTCTGATTCAGACATTAGATATATAGATACACACACAATTAAAACTGAATTAAAAAAGTAATTTATATATCTTTCAGTGTCATAAAGTCATACTAAAAAAATGACTAAAACTGAACAAAAAAATTCTAAAAATATTATAATCAAGAATACTTATAAATAAAGAGAAAAAAAAAAAAAAAAAAAGCGAAATACTTGTCTCGAAGGGATAAAAGTCAAAAGATTTACTCCAGAATAAATTGAATCAGATGAAAGAGTATAATTACTTTCTATTAAAGTTCCTTTATAAAAATAAAAAAAAAGGTAAATTATTAGGTTGGTTCCTAAATTTTTAATTTTATGCAACTTTAGTCACTCAATTTTTTTTATAACTGGAATGCCCCTAAACTATTAAAATGTTGTTACAATAGTCCTTTGCGTTAATTTTCGAACGGAATATGTTAGTTAGCATCACTTTTTAACTAAATTACTAATGAATTTTGTTTAAAAATTAACAAAATATCTGTTGTAGTAATATTTTAATAGTTTAGGGACATTCTTTGTTCTCTTTTTCGTAACTGAAATGATCATAAACTATTAAAAACGTTGCTACTAATAATCCTTTCAGTTAATTTTCAACGGAATCTGTAGTTAGCATCACTTTTTGACTAAATTACTAATAGATTCCATAAAAAAATTAACGGAAATGAATATTGTAGCAATATTTTAAAAGTTAAGGGACATTCTAGCTACGAAAAAAGTTCAGAGACTAAAATTACATATTTTTATAAATTTTTGAACTAAATGAGCAATTTACCCTAAAAAAATATGTATATTATATATAAACACACGTACATGTAATAAATTATTGACATCTGGATTTGAAAAACCAAATACATATTAAAAATAACTCACACACTCATTATATATCAATGAAACTAGCTAGTCTTAACTGACAATAATGGATATATATATATATATATATATATATAGCATATATGATTAGTTTCAAAGAACATGTTGACCAAGCATAGTCATCAAAACTTCCAAAAAAAAAAAAAAAGATAGTCATCAAAAGCGTTAAACGAAAACGTCTCTTTTATTATAACAGGTGCAATGTATATATTTTAATATATATTGTCATGATTATAAATTGCAGCTACTTTTTCCAATAAATCATGCACTATATTATAGTTTTGGGAATATATTATGTTTTGCACAACTCTGTGTTTATGGACATACCAATATCCACCTATTATAATTTAAAAATTGCATCAGAATAGTCAATTATAGATTGTGGTAAGAAATAAAAATAATAATAATAAGAAACAATTTATAATTAAAAAAAGATCAAAAACAATATAAAAAGAAATGAGGGAGTGTTTTTGTGCTTGTTTTGCTAACAAAACAAATTAAACTCATCACTATTTTCTTGCTTTTTATGTTTTCCCCCTAATAACTATTACTGATATTTTCCTTTCGTTTTAATTATTATTTTGTTTGAGATTGAATTATGAATTGTTGAGAAACTTGCATTGACAACTGTTGATGCCAGAAATGGTTCCGGCAGCAACACCCAATGAGATCGTGTATTCTGACTAAGACTCGCCAGTCTCTCCGCCGACGATCACCTGCAAAATGGAAGCACCTCGGAATGAGGGGGACACCGGTGTGGTGTCTGCCGGGGGCACTCCGATGCTTAAGTCAGTAAGGGCACTGATGCAAGGGGAGAGGCAGAGTTTTGACAAGGCAAAAATGACCATACCTGGAAGTGAGGGTTTTTCCTCTATTTATAGGTACTCTTAGTGGGCCTGGGTGCTCGGGGCGACCCGGTCGAGTTGGCTGCCTAGGGTACAGGGTGGATAGGTAGGCCTGCAGGGGCTACCAGCCCAATGGATGGGTGCCACGTGGCCCTAGGCGTTGCGCAGTGAGCAGCAGGACGTAACGGGCGTCACCGGCAAAGGGGGCAACAGTGCCTGTCAGAGCAGGGGACAGAAGGGTGGTTGTCTCTGACGGTAGATCCTGCCAGGGCAGGTGGTAGTTGTTGGTGATGTGATGTGTTGCAGGAGTAGGGGATGGTCTCTGTAGCTGACAGGTGCAGAAGCAAGGCTGGCTTTACTACACGGATCCAGGTGCTCAGAGCACCACACCGTCCGAGCGCGTACCTGTTCCGACGAGAACGGGGGAGGTGGTCGGCCAAAGGACATCTTCTCGGAGAACGTCCGGTTCTAAGACCTGCCGAGTACATCCAGAGACAGTATTTTGTGGTCGGAGGATATGTCGATATCAACAACAACCTATCGGGAATTTGTTTGTTGTTTTCATAAAATAAAAATTTATTTTTTGAAGGAAAAAAAAACCCCCGAATTATTTGCAATCTATTCGTCTGCAGTTTTTTTATCTTTTTTAATTTTTTGATTGGAAAATTTAAAATAAAAAGGAGTGGTGGTTTTAATAGTTTAGCATATAACTATTTTATTTATAACTTTCCTATTAATGATTGTGTCAGTTAAATGTTGATTCGAGTAGCTAGCCCAAGGGTATTGCATATATATCCGTATACATACATATACGATGCATATAAAAGTATTTTAATGGATGTACATGAATCTGAAAATATAGTATCAGAATGAACTTTTTTTTATTTTTTTTTATTTTTTTATTTTTTTATTTTTTTATTTTTTTTTATTTTTAAGTTCCGAAACTGAACAGATTGAAGTTAGGACCTCTCCCACCCAAAGCCAAAATACCAATGACTTCGGAAATTTTGTACCTTATTGCCCGGAAGTTCAACAAAAGAGTTCAATGATATTCTTATTTTTTTTTTTTTTTTTTGTTAAATATTGTGATATTTTTTCTCATTTTATACGACCTACAATTTTTTTTTTTTTTTTTTTTTTTTTTTTTTTTTAAGGAATACGACCTACTACTTAATAATTAGGCTGTGTTTGGTAGGAAAAGAAAAACATAAAGGGAGTAAAGATATATTATCTAAGTAAGAAAAATGAAAAGGAGGATCTTTTCTTTTATTTTGTTTCATAATGGATTTCTTATATTGAGAGAGATTTTAAAAAAAAGTTTTTCTAAAAAATAAATTAGAGGTGAAATTTATTTTTACTCATACTAAAAAGTCTTGAATGATGAAATTTATTAATCCCTCTCCCTATTGCTAGGGTTTGCACCGTTCATATTTCTCCTTTAGGGCCAGAATCCGGTGCTGCCTTTTGGTTGACCACCGGACTCCCGGTCCTAGAGAAGATGCTTTTAGACTCTACGGTGATAATTTTGATAGTGAGATGGCTTCATGGTTGGAGGGGATGCGTTTTGATCTTTTTGGTCATATAGTTTGACTTGTCACCAGAGGTATTATCTGTGGAGTTGGGGCTTTTTCTCTTATTTATGATAGTTGTTCATTTGAAATTTAGGCAATGATGTTTCCGCCATGTAGGTGTTGCATTTTTTCGTTATGTTTTTGTTTCTATTTTGTAATAATTGAGGTGGTCTTCGCACGCTCTCGTATTAAATGTATGTCCAATCCGCTAGAATTATTTCTACGCGGTGTTGGTGGTGACCTTTTTACTATAGGTCTCTTAGGCTCAATCGATTGGAATTTTCCATCGATCATAGTTGTGTTGTTGAAAGAGCCACATGTGTGCTCGATTATTAGTGTGCCTTTTCGATTTCCTGTTGTCGGAATCCAGTGCACGTTTTACTCCCTTGTGTGCTTCATTAGAACTTACTGGTGAAATCGATATGTAATTAGGGTTAAGTTTACTTGTGTTATGAGATCATTTTAGCCAATATTGGTGTTTTTATTTTCTTGATTTGGAATATAATTACTATTTTCGGAGGAAAAAAAAAAAAAAAGCCTTGAATGATAAAATTTATCACTAATTCTCTTCCCTCCTACATTTTTCTGCTTGGAAACAATCTATTAATGTTGCTAGCTAATCGGTTATAATTGAAGTTTGTGGTGATGAGAAAGAAGACGTGTCTGTATATAATTCGGTTAAAAAATACGAATAATATATTTATTCGCATTGGAATATAATTAATAAAAAGATCTGATACAATAATTGAATGTTTAGCATATGCTAATATTAATAATATATGGAAACACGACCAACTTGCTAGATAGCGTTTTAATTGCTTGCCGACGTGGATTCACCATATAAATCAAAATTAATTTAACTAATAAATATATCCCTGAGAGAGTTTTAATTCGTTAGTCGCGGAAAATAGTTGTGAATGTCGACCCCTACCTACAATCAGTGGTGAAGCCGTATTCACGCTGCCCCCATAATTCACTTTTTTTTTTTTTTAAGTGAAGAGAAAGAAGAGAAGAGACAACTAATATTAAGGTAAGATTAAACATCCTAATTAGGTTGGCACCTAAACTCGATTTATTAAAATAAAAAAATTACAAAAGTCAAAGACAAAATTAACGAAGACATTAAAATCCTCACGGTAAATCTCACTCAAACTAAAAGCCACATAACTAGTAGAAACTGATGACATAAGGTGAAGTCGAAAATATAAATTTGAAAATCAATTCCGTAATAGACCTTAGAAAAAAATTTTATTAGTAAAACTCAGTGAGAAAAACCTAGCAAGAGAAATTAACATAAAGCCCCCCCCCCCCCCCCCCCCTCTTTCTCCAAAACGTGCATCATCTAGGAAATCTACGAAAAGGGAAAAGAGACGTATTCCTATTAACTGATTGAGAACAAGCTCAAACGCAATGGACTACCAAGGGAAATAATTATCCTGAAACCCAAAACAAGCCAATTTATCCATCGTATAATTGTCTTCACAAAAAATATGAGAAACTCTAACATTTAGCTTAGATGCCCACTCCAGCGCTCTGACCCGTCTGTTCCGAACCTTCCAAGGCACCTGATCTGATAATTTAGCATGAAAGAGCTTTACCACATAAATAGAATCACACTCGATCAGTAAGTTATACCAGCTGTATTCAAATGCTTTTTCACAATCATGAAACCTATAAGTTCCGCCTCAAAAGCAAAATAAACCCTGACTGCCACCAAAAAACAACCTTATACAAACCCTCTACAAGTGCGAAAAATATTGTCGAAACTAGCAACGTCTGGAGCTCCTTGAGCCGCACCATCAATGTTCAATTCAATCCAACCACAAGGAGAAAATGATGGTTTCGAAAACCAAAATTGAAGAAAAAATTTATAGGAAGTGTGAGACCGTGAACAACAAAAATTTCTCAAACTTTGTGTTATACTATAGCTTTATTAATTTAATATATAAAAGAGATAGAGAGTGAGAATTTTACCATCGTCCGATTAGATTGACTCCATCAAAATAAACTTTCGAACCCACGAAAGATCATATCCGCCAAAATCACGCTCTTCCACATCTTACATTCGTCGCTTGATTGAACAAACTGGTGAAGGTTCCTATATTAAGGGATTGATTCACTCACTCACTTTTGGTGTCTTTGTTTTGGCTCTTAACACATGAGAAAAAACAATTAGTGCAAAGGAAAAATCTTCTCTTTGAGTTTCTTATTGAATAAAAGTCTACCAACCAAAAATCTTAAACCAAAAGCTATCATTTTACCTTGATATAAATCATATTTATAGAGGAAAGTAGATTACCAAAAAATTACATCTTGAAGTTTAAATATTCCCAATATTTAAAATTAAGATCATTACAAAATTGGAAAGATATTATATTATATTCCCAATATAATATATATATATATATATATATATATATATATTACACGCACATATAGTGCGTGCATCTTTCCTTCAGCTGAAGGAAAATGCCGTTTCCCCTTTCTTTTCTTTTTTTTTTTTTTTTTTTAAATTACATAATATACATATATAAAAATATCAAATATAAATGTAGATATATATACATATATATGTAAAATCCGGAAAAAAGAAAACGACTTTCCTTCTTTCCCCTTTCTGAAATATATCTATTATAAATATTTAAATTAAAATCAAATTTTAAATATAAATATTCATAATCTCAGGAATAAAAAAACTAGCAAATACATATTGGTGGGTACACAGTGGGTCACACTCATTGTGTTATTCAATTTTAATATTTAAATAATTTCTTTTATTTAAATGGCATAATTAATTCTCAATTAATTGTTTGGGTAACAAATAAATTTTTATGACAATAAAATAATTAAAGTAGATACTCTCTTTTATATTTTATATCACACATTTAGTGAGCTAAAAATGCAATCCATCAAATACATTTGTTCAATTGCTAACGAAGGCGGTATGGGGAACTATTGACCTATAATTTCAAGCTCCAATAAATTTGATAATAAATCAAACTCTTTGACTAATTTATCAACTTTATTAATCTCATAGTTACTCTACTAAAAACTTGGAACTGCACTCTTAAAATTACATATATATAATTACTCAAAGAATAGAATCGTCCATTTGATATAGTCACTGCATATAGATCAATCCTCCATAAACAATTCATAATTAGAGCTAGGTAATATTCGTTAACCTCTCTAATTACATCTTGATCTTTGAAGACAATTGATTCTTTAATGAATGATAAATTCATGAAGTTAATCATGAATTGAGCGCTCATTACCATTCAAGCCCCGAATCAACACACAAGGGAATTATTTATCTGTTTCTTAAATAAGAAGGAATGGATTTCATCTTGTAATATTAACATTCCCGGCTACTTATTTAATCATATCTCCAAAATATAAAGAATAAGATTAGATAATCAAATCCGTACTGAGTAAATCAAAAGACATGATTCCATAAATATGAGTCTGTTAATAACTCATGATTAAGATCATTCTACATATGACCATCAGTTGAAGTGATTAGAATTCACTATACTTAACATAAATTATCAACAATTCATATCACGTCACGTCCTCGTCCTACATAATCACATTATGTATAGTGCACTCATTAGATGTCTCGCTACATTAACGGTTCGGATAAGACTGTTCCATTCTTAATGGTAATGACATGCACTAATGATATTCAATTTAAGATTCCATATTTTAATTGGTTAGTCAATTAAATAATTGATTATTTATCACAGACCGTTTTAATTATCATCCTTAAATATTAAACTCTAATATATAACTCTTAAATATACTATTTAAGGTCACATAAATAATTATGAAATTTTAATGATATTTATTAAATATCAAACATACATACATATAGAACTATAATGAAATTAAATATTTATTTATATAAACCGTAATAAAATTATAGCATCATATGTTTTATGGGCACCAATCCCAACAGAAAAAAGCCAACGAACCATAATATTCTGACTTAATACAATTACGATATTTTGAATTTACCTAGCTATATCGACAACGTCATAAGTGTATCCTGTACTAGGCTTATTGGAACGGTTGAAAATATATTAATTGCCGCTATGTATAAGGATTAAGAGGCTGTGGCTTCAATCCGGCATTTTTGTAGCTGATGAGATTTATGTCTCTCGTAGTAGTATTACTAGACCATTGTGTAAAGTTTTCCATCAACCATTCACCTAGTACTACCAGTTGTACCATTTTTGGCCCCAGCAATCTCCTGAAATCTTGCAGCTTCATGCACTCATGTTTCCCTGCAAAGTTCATAACCCATTTAATCTCACGTAAATGAATTTAAAAAATTACTAATTTGGCCCGGACCCGACCGGCCCTTCAACGAAAAAGAGAAAGAAAAAAAGAAAAATTTATGATGAAAAAAAAATTCCTTGTTAAATAAACCTGGCAGTTATGGGGAGGTTTTAGTGATTTAAGCGTGTTCCCATTGGTTAGATTAAAGAGTTTGGTCTCTTTTTATTCTTTTTCTTAAGTTTTCCCAACGACGCTCTTACATTCTGGCCTACTCCACCTACTGCACCCACAACACATACAAAAAATAAAACCGTAGGATAATATATTTTCCACAATCTTTTCTTGAATAATTGAATATTATTAACAACTGAATAACATGTATTTTTTTTTTCTGAAAAATAATTATGAATAAAAGTAACTATAAAATGTCTCTGAGCTCTATGTACAAGGTCTGTCTCCTTTCAAAAATGGCTATTTGGCCATATATTTACCGTGTCACGCCTTTTAACTTTTTGCAAACTACATATATATAAATACGCACACACATATATATATATATATATAGAGAGAGAGAGAGAGAGTGTGTGTGTGTGAGTCACACACACACAGAGACCCTGAATCCATCAATTGACCTTTTTCTTTATAGCCCCTTAGAAATAAATGTGGGTGCAGTGTATAATATACACACGCATAACACGTGCAGACACATTACACATGCAAAAAAGTAATTCGAGTTAAATTTGTTAAATTTATTCCCGTAAAAATGTTGTTTCAATTATCTATTTGTGTTTCGATAATAGGCAGGACAAATGTTTAAATTAATGTGAATTTTTACGTGTGTGTATATATATCTATGAAGGTCTCTCCTTTCAATTATCATCTTCAAAATAAGTATTTTGTCTGATTAATTGTTCTTTTTTAGCAAGGAGGAAAAAAAATAAATTAATATCATCTCTTTCATCCGTTTCGTTTATGATTTTGGAAATTTCAGAACCTTTCAATGAAACATTAAAACCTAATACAACTTCTATTTGAAGGATGGAATTAATTTTTTACTCATACCACCACACACCCAATACAACACAACACATTGACTAGGCTGGGGTCCTAAAGTGGAAACTAAAGAGTATCAAATCCTAGATGCATCTTAGGAGGAGGAAAGAAGAAGAAGAAGAAGAAGAATTTTTACTCATACCACCACACACCCAACACAGCACAACACATTGACTAGGTAGGGTCCTAAAGTGGGAGCTAAGGAGTATCAAATGTACGAGCTAAATAGTATTAAATCGTAGATGCATCTTAGGAGGAGGGGAAAAAAAAAAAAAGAAGTAAGGAGTATCAAATGTGGGAGCTAAAGAGTATCAAATCCTAGATGCATCCTAGGAGGAGGAAAAAAAAGGAGGAAGAATTTTTACTCGAAGAAGAAGAAGAGTAGCAAATCCTACCTAGATGGATCCGAGGGGGAGGAGATGCATACTAGGAGGAGGAGGAGGAGGAAGAAGAGTAACTCCTACCTAATGCCTCCTCTTTCCTAGGCTTCTCGCGGAAAAGAGAGAAGAGACGTCATCACTCTCAGCTAATTAAAAGTATTTCTTTTCTAAGATAAGCTTTAAAAATTCAGTTAAATTTTTAATAAGAAAATAATCTATATATATATATATTAAGAGGAATTAGATATGTACGCTTAATCAATAAAGTACGTAGAAAAAAAAATAAAAACAACTTCAAAAGTATAAACGCAAAAAAGGGCGTAAAAAAAATCACTAATTCTTTAATTTGAAACTCTTCGGCTTAAGAAAGTCAAATTTTATATTAAAACATTTACTACGAATTTTTGCCCGTCGACGTATGAGGCACCTTGGACCAAAATGAGGTCCAGGTCATTAATAATTATTATAGTTCATTACGGGTTTATATTTTTTACCGAAAAATATTCCCTGTAATGATATACAGTGTAGAGTTCTTAAACACGACCAAATCTTACTAGGATCTGTTTCGTACGTTAGATAGGATTTGTTGTGATAGAGCATTCAGAAAACGTACGTCTTCTACTGTAGAAATTAGTTAATGCACAAATATGTAAGGATATCATTTTGTGAGAAATAATACGTTATGTATATAAATAAAAATAAAAATAAATAAAAAGTCAGTAAATGAATGTGAACACCGTACTTGATAACAACCCAAGCACTTTTTTTTTTTTATTGGTAAGTTTTTTTTTTTTTTTTTAATTATTGGTAAGTTCCCAACACCCCCATTAATATATAATCTACACATTTTTTTACGTTTATTAAGGATCAAACTTTAAATTACCGGATTTAACCTTTAACCTTCCATTCCCTCACCAACTGGACTAGCCTCAATGGCTTAACCCGACTGGATAGTTGTGTCATAATCCTTGGCCCATCAATTTTTATTGTTTTTTCTTTGTAATAATGTTAAAAAACATGAATAGTGTTGAATATATAACACGTATGATGAAAGATTGGACCCTACAATTTATATGTAGAATCCATTCTTAATTAATTATTGAGTTTAACATCAATTATATTATGCACTAAAGCTTTTTTTTTTTTTTTTTGGATAATTGTAAAGCATTTTTTCTTTTCTTATTAGTTCTTTTTGTCCATCCACGATCATCTTTTGTATTCGTAAAGTAATTATGTGAAAGCTTATTTATTTTATTCGGCCGGCAACAATGAGATTGGAAATTTTACCAATATATAATTATAGTAACATTTCATAAAGGCATATGAGAAGCTAATAAGGAAGACATGCATGATCTAGCTAATTAATCAGCCGGGACAATCATTTGATTAGTTTTCTACGTATAGACTATACAATATAATTCATCGATTTAACTTTTTTCTCTGAAGTACTAAATCGATGTAACTTTTTTATTGATGAATAAAACTTTTATTTTGATTACATGTATATATATTGATAATTTCACATATCTAATTCCACATCCTTAAATTTCCAACTCAAACAAAAAAATACAAACAAAAAAAAAAAAACCAAAAACCGGCATTTCTTTTTCAATGCATGATTTTCAAAAACCCATTAATTATGATGTCACCTTTTGGCTTATCCCACTATAAGTCAATCAATGAGTTGAAGCTTGTAGCTAGTACTTCCATAAACGACTAATTAGCCTCATGTATTTTTAAAAGTTTCTACATTCCTCTTAGATACATGTCATGGAATTTTATTAATCCCTTCCTCGAAAATATATATATTTGACAAGCCCCATGGAGGCTTGATCGATTTTCCCTGCTGTACGACGACAACGACGACGACGTCATGTTAATGTGTTGTCTCTGTATCTTCATACCATCAACCCACTAGAGATTAAGGCCGTTTAGAGCACATTTGACATCTAGTTTTCAAGTTTTTTCTTTTTTTTTTTTTTATAATATTTTCTTCAATTGAACTACTTTTTACTATTCGCATCTTCAAAGTCTACAAGTACACTCAAATTTTAAAAGTGCATAACTTTAATTTGTCATTTCAAATAAGATGAATTTTTTTATTAAAAAAAATTACATATAATTTCAAGAGAAATAAAATAAGATCTATTTTGATATATATTTTTTCCAAACATATTTAAGACTTTACATACACTTTTCATCTAAACACAATTTTTTTTTAACCAAACGCAATTTTCAAGCTACATCTCATTTTCAATTCAAACTACATCTCCAAATCCTCCCCCAAATAGGCCCTTAAATTGAGATATTTAAAATGATTTGGAGTCCCTCAAATTTTAAAAGTGCATAACTTTAATTTGTCATTTCAAATAAGATGAATTTTTTTATTAAAAAAAAATTACATATAATTTCAAGAGAAATAAAATAAGATCTATTTTGATATATATTTTTTCCAAACATATTTTAAGACTTTACATACACTTTTTCATCTAAACAATTTGTTTTTAACCAAACGCAAATTTTCAAAGCTACATCTCATTTTCATTCAAAACTACATCTCCAATCCTCCCCCAAATAGGCCCTAAATTGAGATATTAAAATGATTTGGAGTCCCTCCCATGATCATTAATTTTCTTTTCTCAAACAATCATAAATGTCAAAATCATCCCACTAACTAATCCCTCTACCCCATTCTTTACTTTCACTTTTCTCTTCTACCAAACGTACTCTTAGAGTTTTGTTCATTACTAGTGACAGACAAGTCTGCTTCTAAACCGGTACTCTTTCTCTCTTCTAATTAGGATTAGTATCAGTTCAAAAAAATATTAGGAATAGTTTGGTCCTAGTCCTAGCTAGTTAGCTTAGCTTGCCAAAGTGGGGATTTAGTGCTTTTTTTTGCTATTATAGCATCACACTAAGAGGACGTTTGGTTGTTTGCTTCAACCAAATATTTTAATTGTTCTTTTTTTTTTTTTTCCTTCAAAAGTAAACTTGGTTTCATTATTTGCATCTTCAAACTCTACTTAAAAATTCAAAAATTTAAAAATCCATATAATTTTTTATTTCAAGTGAAATGAGATGTTTTTTTTTTAATTTTAATTTCATTTAATTTCATAAACAACAAAACAAAATCCATTTCAATATTCTTTTGGAACATATTTTAAGTTTTTACACATTTTAACTCAAACAATTCATTTAACTAAATACACATTTTCAAAATTCATCTCAACTCCAACCAAAATAACTCTAATTCTCCAACTCAAGTGGACAAAACCAAACGGCTTCTAAATTACATTTGACATGGACTTGTGATAAAATAAAAACATTGGAAATGAAAAACGTGACAAAGCTATTTCTAGAGATGACACCAACTTTGAGGAAAGTTTATGTTTCTAGAGAAACGACTAGTAAGGTTTCTATTGATCCTTCTTTTTCTGGACCGCCTGAACACTCGACTTTCCCTGATAATATATACAAGCAGCACCCACCTCCATTAGGAATACTTCTTCTCTAATGAATGACATCCTATATCTAAGCATTTAACAGAGACCACTATTAATGAATCACCTTGCAGAGTTGCTACTGTTATTGAATCTTCTGAGTTCTCAAACCAAGAAACTAGTTTTTTGAAAAGTTTGGAATCAGCCCTCAATCCCTACAATTTTATGTCTAAAAATATCTCTATTAGCAAATGGTACCGATTCTAATGCTGATGGCAATAATTTGTCGGTTTAATCAAGCCAAACTTCTTATCAAGCAGGCTCAATTGACATTGATCTTCCCTTTGACTCTCAAATATCTTTTTATAATGCTTGTAAAGGAAATGAGAATTGTTGCTTCCAAATGTTGGACCGATCAAGTTAGTACCGAACGGAATTTATTCCGGTTAATCGAAAGAAACAAACTAAGAAGAATGCATCCTTGGAAATAAGATGGAGCCTTATAATACTAGGGCGAGATTACATGCTTAAAAAAATTTTGGGCGGATTTAGTGGATGAAGACTCTTCTGATGATCGAAATCTTGAGGAGGATGATACTTTCACAGTCGTATTATCACTCAAAAAGAGGCCAAAATTGTTGTTTTGGATTATTGAAAAATTGAGGAAAAAACTAGATAAAATCCTGTTAAGCAAAATTTATCCTACAAACTTAATACTTATGGTAGGAGCGTTTGAAGTTGAGAATATCCTAATGATTTCTCCTAGATTGTTTTTATTTTCCTGCTTGGTATTTTTCTTTTCATGATATTAGTTTAGTAAGTTCTTTTTTATTTTATTTTCTATGAAATTTTGCTTATAAAAAAATGGACCTTTTTTGTTCTTCGTTGTTAAAAAAAAATCCTTCTACATAACGTATTTGCAGTAACAATATAAGTTATTATATACTGTGCCTATGTTTGGTAAATCATTTCAATAAAAGGAAAAAAAAAATTCAATTCAATTTTTTTTTTTTCTGAAAATTCAACAAGTTTTTAAACTAATTTATGAGTTTTTTTTTAACTAGTTTCTAAAAATTCAAACAACTTTAATCCAAATATTTCAACTCAAACTTATCAATCAAATGAATGTTGCATTTATCGTAAGTTATTGTTGATATGGAAACAATTTTATTAATTACAAAATTGCCTTTTCAAATAAATTGTACAAAGACCTATTCATAAACATTAATGTTCCTGTCCGAATGAATTTCGGTAGTCACTTTCAATAAATTTTAAGATCTATATATAAAATTACTTTCTAGTTTATACTGAGAAATGAGTTTAATTAATATATAATGCTGTACGTACGTCGTTATAGAATTACCTACGTCCCACTCCTAGGCCCCAACTCTTCTCCCTCTCTCTTAAAATTTGAATTAACTTATGTGGCTCCCAGTTCACATGATATAATCATCAGAAACAATTTACCAAAAAAAAAAAAAAAAAAGAAAACCATAGAAACACATTTTCTTTTATAATTACCAACGTGTCCTATTGCGATCCCCTAAGGATGTTGCCGAAAAGATAAAAATTCATTTCGAATTTCGTTTGTTTATTTTTCCCCAGACAAAGAGTTAAAACAAAACTGTATTATGTATGCAGCTTTGAGACAACTTTTATTTATCTTTTTTTCCCTTGCTTAAGTAAAAGGTTATAGAACCGGCCAGAGCCGTCGCACGGCTCCATCTATAGAGTAATTTTAACTCAAGTTATATACAAAAAGGACGAACGTCTTACCAACCCACGGTAACGAAGCCAAAATTTTTTAACAAGAGTGGCTAATAACTATATACTAAGTGATTAGAGGTTATTATGGTAAATTCATTCAAAACAAAACAAAATAAAAGTTGAGGCCTAGGCCCTAGCTCCCTCCGTCCTGCCAACCCATCCATTAGTTGGTTGGTGATCTTTGATTTGTGGGTTAATTTTAAAAATAGCAGATATGACAAAAATATTATTAAAACTAGCAACACTGTTATTTCTTTTTATTACTAGCACTATCACGTCATTATCATCAATTGATGTGGTTGTAAAAAGTCAAAAATGTCCTCAACCAACTCTAAACCCTACATTTTTCTCACTTCCGCCCCCCCCCTCCCCCCCCCCCCCCCCCCCCCCCCCCCCCCCAACCCACCCATAATATTTAACTCCTCTCTATATCTCTCATTTTTTTCCTCGTTTTCCTCTGAGCTCAACGATTTCTGTTTAAGTCCAACAAATCTCTCCCCCATCCTTAGTCACTCTATTCACTTCACCCTCTCTATCCTCACCATAGTGAAGAAGGTTGTAACTCATCTTCTGGTTACTTGCAGTTCTTCCCACTCTGCATCAGTCTCGTTCTAGTTAAGATCAGGTATATATCCGAGATATTATTGTTTGTTTTTTGGTTTTATTGTTTCTATATGCTTTAAATGAGTTTGTATTTTAAATTATAATATAAAAAATGACTATGTTAAACTTTTGAGGGTAAGATATTGCGACATTTATTATCTCATTTAGTACTTGTGGGTAGTAAGATAGATTTCCTGTATTTTTTTGGTCTCTTACTGTAATAATCCCGTTCTGAAAATTTCACAGTACTAATGGTAAATAACATAATGACCTTTTGATCATCATTATGATGGCAAAACCAGTAAATGATATTTTGACCAAATGGTAATTATGATGTTGACTAGCAATCTTGTTGTTTCGTTTAAAAATGGTTGCAGTTTGTGTTTTCATCAAGTATAATGGTCGGTGAGACAGTACATCGAGATATGTTGATGGTAAAATGAAGAGAATATTAGTGTCCCTTACTGCAACTTATATTGGTCTTATTGAGTTGGTGAAAAGTGTTATTAGATTGAGGGGTCAAGAGAAAACTATAGTCATGAGATACGCCGTTGAACCTGGAATGCCTCCTGTGAAGATACAGTGTGATGCTGATACTAATTTCTACATACAACTAAAGAAGAAGGATGTTCATGTGCTTAGCAAATTCCCAATTAGCATCGATGTATTGGATGAGTCAGTCGCCGAAGCGATACCGCCTGAGGTAGGGGAAAGCAACCACATACCTATGTAACTATCTAGAGTTGGTGGATAAAGTAACAAAGCCATGCAACTTGTAGCTGTTAACAATTATATCCCTTCTCCTATCCCGCCTCCTATCCCTTCTCCTATAGTAGGTCTAGATTTGCACACAAAAGATGGACTTGAAGAGCAAGATGAATTCTTGAACAATGCTTAGGCATGGACAAAGATAATTGTAATGCCGGGGAATTCAATGTTGAGGAAGCTGCTCGTGATTCAAACAAGAGGAGTATAGCAGGAAGCGTTAACCATTTGCATATAAAAGGTGTCTATTGACACCCACCTGTCTACTTTCCCACTTATTTCTTAAATTACCTACTAATTAAATTTTAAGTGTCAATTATTACTATTACATCTATTTATTATTCCGAAAAAATCTCTACAATGAAATTCTTATATTTATCATTTTTTCACCCACTAACTAATAAATAAACCTCATGTTTTTTAAACAAATCTTTTTTATCATTTTCATTGCTTTTTTTTTTTTTTTTTTTTTTTTTGTCGGCTTCCTCTATTTTTAAACCCTCTTAAAATCCAAATATTCTTTTTTTTTTTTTTTTTTTTTTCAGATATCTTATTTTACTTGAAATCCAATAAGATCATAGTTTTATTTGTATCCTTTTCATCACATAATGTACACACACACACACACCACTAGTAAAAATTGTGGATTACACGACGGTTTTTTACCGTCGTGTAAAGTTACACGACGGTTACCCAATCGTCGTGTAATCCAGTGTCGTGGAAGATAACACGACGGTTATTGAACTGTCGTGGTATCTCAATGTTACACGACGGTTAAAAACCGTCGTAGAAACAAGGTACACTGTAGTATATACAAGTAATATAAAGACATTACACGACGGTACTTGGCCAAACCGTCGTGTAATGCGGACATTACACGACGGGTCTTGTCCGAACCGTCGTGTAATGCGGACATTACACGACGGTACTTGGCCGAACCATCGTGTAATGTCTCTTTTATTAAAAAAAAAATTATGGTTTTTTGGTGATTTCTCACGGCTGGCCTAACCTGTATGTTATCCAATACACGATCCAAGATGGTAACTTCAATGATCAAAGTAAAATTACATACCAATTTTACATTACAAGTTCACATATCATAATTAATGAATTGCATTATATGGCTAGCCCATTCTCCCCTAATCAAATTCAAATCCTCAGAAGTAAAAAAATTTTTATTTTCAAGTACATCAATTCCATTCAACACTATGTCCCTCATAAAACCTAAAATAAAATAACCACATTCAACACTTCCCTCTTGGAGAGGACAAGGACGGTTCAAGATTTTTGTTTTACAGTCTCGTCTCCTTCTTCTAATCCCTTCTCCGGTCATAATCTTTTAATCCGTTAGGGCCCTAGCAAATTGATAAAGTTCAAACTAATTAAGATGTATATAATTAAGATTAAATAAAAAAAAACTCATTCAGGCATTTCATCGAGTATATTGTGGGCGCAAAAAAATTTTGTTGAAAAATGTGTGTAAAGTGCCAAAACCAATCACAAACCATTCATCTACAAAGAGCAACATTAAAAACAAAAACATTCATGTTCAAAAATGGATATTTAATTGAAAACAACAATAAAGAGAGCAAATGTGTTTTAGTTTATATACGAAGTCACCTTGCTTTTCTTTTTAAAAGAATATGCACGGCCACACGAAGAGGGAGGCAACTTCGGCAACGGCGGCTTGACCGGATTCTAAAAGAGTGGTGGCAACGGGTTGGTGAAGGATGTGGGTACTTGAGAAATTTAGAGAGTGTAAAGAGAGAACTTAAGAAATTCGTGCGGAGATGAAGAGAAACGAGGAGGAAATTGTATTTAAGTTATAAGTTTGGCGCGCGGATTTCGAAAAATTAAATTTGAAAATTTTTAAAATTTTTAAAAGATTACACGACGGTCTATTTAGAACCGTCGTGTAATACCGGGGATTACACGACGGTCCCGGGACCGTCGTGTAATGTCCCCCCCGAGGGAGGGATTACACGACGGTCCCCCGGGACCGTCGTGTAATCCTCCTTCGAGGGGCGGATTACACGACGGTCCCCCCCGGGACCGTCGTGTAATGTCCCCCCGAGGGAGGGATTACACGACGGTTCCCTGGGACCGTCGTGTAATCCTCCTTCGAGGGGCGGATTACACGACGGTTTCCCCGGAACCGTCGTATAAAGTGCGCCTTTACACGACTGTTCCTTAGGACCGTCGTGTAAAATTTACTTTACACGATGGTTCCTTGGAACCGTCGTGTAATCTCCGTCGTGTAATCTATCTTTTGTAGTAGTGCACACACACATATATATATATATATATATAAAGTTACTATTTATAATTTTTTATTTTTGTTGTTGTTGAAAGTAGTTGCTCATGACATAGAGGATAAAAACCCATATAAAGTTTTTTATTTTAATTTTATATATATATATATATATATATAATAAGTGAAGAATTTTTCTCATTTTTAGGGGAAAAAAATCAAGATTTTATTTTTTAGGAAAAAAAATCCATTACATCATAAAAAAATATACATCTAAAACTATATATTATTACTAGTCCCACTAAATCGTATTTAAAGTAAAATATGGACTTTAGCAGAAAAAAATAAAAGTAAAATATGTATATCGAAAAAAAAACGAATGAATTTCTATAAAAAAAAAATACACAAATAAAAAAGGAGAAGTCGATGAAGAAAAGGAAACAAAATTGATAAGAAAAGGAATATTTAGAAATATAGAGGATTATTTATTAATTGGTGAGTGTAAATAATAAAAATTAGAACTTAATTATAGGATTTTTTTTGTTTTGTAGTAATCAAGGGGTGTGAGAAGTAATCAATTGACATATAAATTTAATTATAGGGTAATTTAAAAATATAGATGAGAAAAGTAAATAAAATGATGTCAATAGATGCCCCATTTTTTATATAATAATTACTTTTTTTTTAGTAAAAATTAAGTACTGTTTAGTTACACTTATCTAGTATCTACACGATCTCAAGCTCACAAACAAAAAAAACAAAAACGAAAACGAAAACGAGAAAAAAAAAAAAAAAAAAAAACCGTAACATCACAAATTTATTATTTCTTAAAGTTTGGTAGACCAAATGTTTCTTTTTTTTGGGAAAGAAATAAATAGAACACAACACGCATTTGATTTCTGGGGGGCCTAGGAATCATTTTTCTAGGAAGAAAGTAGTCAAGTAACCAACATGCAACTCCAAGATATATGCTTTGTAATATTTTCGAAATTACGTTAATAATATATATACAGCATAACACAATATATATATATATATATTAAAAATAATAATTTGAATTTTCTCTCTCAAAAACACACACACACACACACACACACAGACCAACTTTTAATAACTTTCTGACAGTGTCGTCGTAGAGCATCGACAGAATCCAAAATGGGGGTGGGTCCACCTTGGAAGTAGAAAGATAAGTGCTTCAAATAAATTGTACACCTTACTTCCATCATTAACGAGTTTAACGTAATAAAGATAATTTAAAGCTCCCACAACAACTCCCTTTATTTCCATCACCACAGTCTGGTGAATCAAACAACCGTATTTCTAATACCAAAGCTAACCAATTAAATGTTTGACGTTTAAATTCTACCTAAACTCAAACATATATATTTAATGAAATGATCAGATCGGAGATAATTAATTAATTATCTCATCACCCCCCCCACCATTATTTATTACAATAATATATGGCCCTGTCTTGAGCATATAATAAAATGTGGGATTTCATTCTTGAACAATACCTACAGGGCTCACTTTCTGTAGCTGAACATCCATGATATTCCATGTATTCAGTTAGATCACATCTGCAGAAATTTTAGTTTTTCATGAGCTCGTTCGTTCTCTGTGTGTGTGCGTGTATATATACAAACATATATATATATATTATGCTCCGGAGGAGCTGAAATTCTGTCGTCTGGAAATTGAAAATACACATTACCTGTATACCTGACATGCATGTACTGCCGTATTCTCCTAAGCTCGTAGAGGATTATTGGCTGTTACGGCCAATATTCCCAGTCAGTGATACGTTAGCATGATTTCATATATAAATGGAAATGTGTATATACAAATATCTACAGAAATATATGTGCATGTATACCCACAGTATCCATGAAAACCATCGGCGTTTTGGTAGGATGGTAACAGGAGCCAGAAATTAATTAGGGGGGCTTGAACTAAACTAATAGTTTAATAAACAATAAAACTTTGGGTGGCGGGGTGGGGTCTAAAAGAGAAAATAGAGGGCAATTAATAAATTTTTAGAGCAAATTACATAAATAACCACATTTTTATCATCCATTTTCTAACATGACACAAAATCTCTATTCTTAATTAACATGACATAAATTATAGTTAATTTTAATTTAATTTGCGTCATATTTGTTAGTCTAGTATTAATTTTTTATATCATGTTGGTGCAATGGTCTTTAAGAACATGTTTGGGATAACATCTCTATGTGCCATTTTTCCATCTAGATTTTAAATTTTCAACTCTATATCAAACTTTCTCTCTCTTCCATTTTCAAAAAACTCAAACTTTAAAAAACCGTAACTTTCTTATTTCAAATCGAAATGAGATAAATTTTATGTCACAATGCTCGTAACGATGAGACGAACAAAATAAGATTTATCTTGCGTATTTTATTTTCCAAACACATTTTAAATTTTTGCATTATTTTCTATATCACAAAACTTTTCAAAAGTTTTTCCCTTCAAGCATACATTTTCAACTCAACGACCAAAACACTATCTTTAAATGTATCTCAAACGGGCCCTACATTTGTGTCATTCAAGTGTTTTCCCCTAATTTTTAAACCCCCCACTGTAGGCCTATGGTGGCTTTGCCTCTTGGTGGTAAAGTTTTTTGTTCTTCTTTATAAGATGTTAGGTTTACCATAAGTGAGATATTTAAGTATATTCACTTCGTAAAATATTTATATACCATGCGGGATTGTCTTATTACCTTCCTAATCATATAAGTATGTACCATGCTTTATCATTAATGATAACAGCTTTTTCTAACAACAAACCAAAAAAAAAAAATATTTATCCATATGTACATGCATAAAAAAAAATACCAAACTTCTTGAGTAAGGATATTTAGGCTTATTTAAGATTGTGCGGAATAACACGATCACGAGAAGCACCAAAGTATGATAAGCAAATTGCAAGTGACAGCACCCCATTGTGAATTGAAATTTGGGAAGAAATATTTTATCAAATAAATGATAAAGGGACCTACTTGTTATATGATCATTGTACTTTCATATGCATATCGAATAGGATGAGTCGAGATTTGGAGATTTTTAAAAGATTATAATGGTAGGGTCCTGACTTTGATTTAAATGAACATATATATATATGGCTCATCAAAAGATAGAAGCAATGAAATGCGATGGACAAGTAATGAGAATGCTAAAAGGGTGTCGATATAATCACGATCACTAGTACATAATGTGGATACCATGACGGTTTTTAACCGTCGTGATAACATTTTCACAACGGTTTTCTAATCGTCGTGGAATCTAGGGTCGTGAATCTTTTCAGATTTCACGACGGTTTTTTACCCGTCGTGGAATAGGTAAAGAATAGGGTCTAAATGTGGACATTTAAGAATATACCACGACGGTTCTACGTAAAAAACCATCATGATAGGCGGACCTACCACGACGGTTTTTCAAGAAAACCGTCGTGGTAGGTCCACCTATCAGACGGTTTTTTGGAAAAACCGTCGTGGTAGGGTCCGCTGGAAAAAAAATTTGCGAATTCATTTCATTTCCCACGGGTGGCAAATCCGGAAAATTTAACTCACAAAATCAACATTTTTTCTGAAAAATTCCTAAATTTGTGCCTTACCCAATCAATTTTAAAGCAATCTAAATCACAACGATAATTAACAATCACCGAAATGACGGATTTTGGACAATTTTCTATGGAAATCTCTCAATCAACAATCAACCAAATCAACATTTTGGAAGGAACATTGTGGATTTTTGACATTTTGGACGGAAATTTCACAATCAACACTTTGAACGGAAAATTTCTAAATTCGTGACTTACTGATCACGCGGGCTGCGGATTCGCCGGCCTGAGCTGGCGTACGTGGAGGGAGCAGCTGGGGCTGGCAGCTGGCTACACATGGGCTTAGGCTGTGTCTGGGCTGGACTAGCGCACACAGTGATTGAGCCACAACAGTGGCTATACCTGCGGAAGAAAGGAGAGAAAAAGGAAAAGAAAGGAAAAGAGGAGGAGGAAAGAAAAATAAAATAAATTAAAATAAATAAATAATAAATATTTCCAAAGTAAAATATTATGAATTAATATTATGAAAATACTCATTTAAAAGCGTAAATTATCTAATAAATTATATGAACAAAAGTGTGTTTTTGTGCATTTATCACTTACCCAAGCAAGATACATTTCAACTTACCGGATTGTCGAGTGTGGGTACGGGCGGAGTGGTAGAGAATGTAGGGGACGGAGGAATGGTGGCGAGAGGGAGAGGGAAAAAGGCTTAGAGTTAGAGAAAGAGGGAAGAATGGCGGCTAGAGAGAAAGGGAAAAAGACTCGGAGTAGTGAGAGAGGAATGTCGGCGAGAATGTAGAGAGGGAGCGGAGAGAGACTTAACTCACAAAATCAACATTTTTTCTGAAAAATTCCCAAATCCGTGCCTTACCCAATTAATTTTAAAGCAATCTAAATCACAACGACAATCAACAATCACCGAAATGACGGATTTTGGACAATTTTCTACGGAAAATTCCCAAATCAACAATCAACCAAATCAACATTTTGGAAGGAACATTGTGGATTTTGACATTTTGGATGGAAATTTCACAATCAACAACCACAATCAATAAAATCAACATTTTGGACGGAAAATTCACAAATACGTGCCTTACCCAAGCAAGATACATTTCAACTTACCGGATTGTCGAGCGTGGGTACGGGCAGAGTGGTAGAGAATGTAGGGGACGGAGGAATGGCGGCGAGAGGGAGAGGGAAAAAGGCTCGGAGTTAGAGAGAGAGGGAGGAATGGCGGCTAGAGAGAGAGAGAAAAAGGCTCGGAGTTAAAGAGAGAGAGATGAATGGCGGCGAGAATGTAGAGAGGGAGCGGAGAGAGATAAATGGAGGAGGATATGGGCGGTTTTTGGTTTGGAGTTAGAGTTTGTATTAGAGAGTGAAAAAGGCTCGGAATGTAATGGGGTGGGAAAGAGGGTTATTTTTTTGGGTTTTAATATACGCTCCAAAAAGTTGAATAATTTCAAAAATTTTCAAAATTCCCGCCTTCATACCTACCACGACGGTTTTTGGATTGAAAAATTCAAAAAAAAAAAATGACCTACACAACGGTTTTTTGGATTGGAAAAACTGTCGTGGTAGGGTGAGAAATTCGAAAAAAAAATTGAAAAAATTCCCTCATTCGTACCTACCACAACGGTTTTTTAGAAACCGTCGTGGAAGCCTCGGCTTCTACGATGGTTTTTGAAAACCGTGTTCCGTCTAGTGTTTTGCCTAACTTTTCACGACCAGTTTTTAAAAACGGTCGTAAAAGCTCCGTCGTGAAATCCGCATTTTATAATAGTGGATGTTCTGGTGCACCTACTGATTCTTATTACTATTCTTTTATTATTATTTTTTTTAAGATGGAAGCTTGAACACTCATTTATTCTTGGGAATACAAAGGGGTCTTCATTGGCATTATTTCGCTGAATGACATCTCGTATAAGCCTTCAACAATGTACAGATATAATGAATCACCTGATTGAGCTAGTAATATTATTAAATCTTCTGAGTTTTCGAATAAGAATAACAATGTTTCTCAAAACTATGAATTGAGTCGTCAACCCCTCCGCAAATTTTCAGTTATACCTTTATTAATTAAATATTAGGGTGGATTCTAGCATCACTATAAGACACAATTCAGAGTAGGATCATCAATATATTAATAACAATGTACCGGTTCAGTCAAGCTAGATTTCTTAGCAAGCAAGTACAATTGTCATAGTATAAATCTTCGATCCTTTATTTTGAATAACAAATATCTATCAATAATGCTTGTAAGCGATGATCACTGTGCCTCCAAAAGTTGGCCTAATCATGTTGATGCTGAAGAGATTCTTCCGGTGATGAGGAGAAAAAGAAAAAAGTAAGAAGAACGCAACAAGTGGAAACAAGGTGGAGCCCTAGAACACAAGGGGTAGAATTATAGGTTTGAAAAAAAAATTTGGACGGATGTAGCGAATGAAAGGTCTTCTGAACACCTTGAAATGATGGAGACAATCGTATTATTGCTTACAAGAAAAAGGCAGAAATTGTTGTGTCGATTCTTGGGAGTAATTAGCAAATCTAGATAGTTGAGGAAAAAATAAATTTGGATAAAATCAAGTTAATAAGAAAAACATATCATACGAACTTAATATTGCTCATAGTAGGAAGGGTTTTACAATGATAAAATCGTAATGGTTTTCTCTTTATTTTCTGTTATTTGCTTCCTTTTGGGTTTGTAATTGTAAGGGTCTTTTTTCTTTTGTTTTTTAACATAATTTTTTCCTACAAAAAAAAAAAAAAAAGGTGGAATTGTTTCTCATTATAAGGAAGAGTTTGAAAAGACAATTGATTAATGAAGTAGAAGATTCAGAAATACAAACAATGATTGATTAACAGAGAATTAATCTTTTCAATCAACAATAATCGACATATATATCCTTGAAACAGGCGTCTCTCAGACACCTTAATTTCCATGTCGGCCATGTAGACATATCCAAAATCCATTTCAAACAAAATAGGAATATTTACTATTGCATATTCTTCATGTCATTATAATAATAATAATAATAATAATAAAAAGATACCTTGTGCTTAAAACTGTACCTCTGAATAGCCATGAAAGTTGAAACAAAACACTTTTTTGATGAATTTTTACCTTTACAACGTGGCGAGAAAATAAGCGACAGCTTTTTTGCTGAACATAAACAACAGCTTTTTACAATTGATATATAGATCACCTACATATACACTAATTATATGCCTGCAGAGATAACGAATGGAGGTCGATCAGCCATTTACTTCGATGGCAGAATCTGGCAAATGACCGGCAGTATTACTCAGTACTGATCACTAACTTGACTAGGCTTGGTCACCAATAATTGTGGCAACTTAGGTAATAAAAGGACTGTGGAAATTATAATTAGGTACTATATTTACAAAGTTAATAATAGAGAAATGAAGTGAAAAAATATAATGAAATTAAAAAAATTAATAAAAAAAGAGATCTGAATGGTCTTTGATGAGGGGCATATATTTTAATAAAAATAGCTTTATTTTCCTGATTTAGTGACTGTATAACTTTTTTCATGACAAATATTTAAAAAAAAAAAAAAAAAAAAAAGATCAGTGATGTCTTCACTCTCTTGAACCAGCGTCATTATGGAATATATTGATATTGAAGGTGAAATTCAGTCCAACTTGACAGATCATTTAAGAGGTATAATTGCAACCTTATAATGGACAATGGGACTCGATTCCTAGTTGTTAAACAAGAGAGTCTCGATAGGTCATCCTTTATTTACATGATACCACCCACGCGTAGTGACTGTAGAACTTGGTTAAGGAGGATTAATATTACTTAAAATAAAATATAAAAAAGAGGTTAATGTTACACACTTGAGGGTGGGATTTGCGTTTAATTTTATAATCCTTTAAATATTTATTTGTTTATTTATTTATTTATTTATTGATATTTCTACAATTGGACGTGAAATTGCATTACCAGTAAGGTTTTGTTTTTTAAGCGGCTGCTTTGCATACTTTTTTACTTTTACATGATTCTTACTAAATACAACTAAATACAACTGTCAGTAATATGTACTATCAATATGAGGTCTTACTGTATCCTTTTTAACATGAAAAATACTACTTTTAGAAGATTAAAGGATGAATTTACCCTTGTTTTCCTGACCCTTTCTCTCTGATCTCTCTCTTACTCACCCTCCTAATCCCTATGACTCACATAGGGCCGGAGCCACCCATGACCGAGTGGGCAGAATTTCCGCAACCAGTGAACTTTTCATTTTTTTTTAATTTTATCTTAAAAAATTCTATATTTTTCTTATTTTTCCCCTATTAGAAAAATGATTAACCTTATATAACCTTCTTAAAAACTTTAAACTGATTTACCCTTGTTCTCCTAGCCCTTTCTCTCTGATCTCTCTCTCACTCACCCTCCTAATCCCTATGACTCACATAGGACCGGAGCCACCTATGACCGAGTGGGGCAGAATTTCCACCATCAGTGAACTTTTCATTTTTTTAATATAATCTTTAAAATTTTTATATTTTTCTTATTTTGCCTCTATTAGAAAACTGATTAACCCTATATAACCTTTTAAAAACTTTATTTTTTAGTATACGCTCCCTATTATATTAATAAATTAGCTTCCCCGCTACTCTTACATGGGATTTCAATATGCAAGCTTGCAAACGGAGTACCCGACCCAAAATCTAGCGCGATCTCGTGCCGAATTTAGATTGTAAAATCAACACTTCCTCGCACTGGAATCAAACACTTCCCTTCACGGGCAAAGAGCACCAATCTAGCGCTTCCACGGGCCCCCGAGGTGTAAACACCCTCTAGCACTCGCATTTATAAATATATATATATATATATATATATTTTATAGTGGTGAGCACATGCAGACAATTAAAAGAGAGAGAATCAAATAAAAGTTATTTATGAGATATTATAAGAAGATAGTAGTTGAATGGATTACATGGGGAAAAAAATATTTAGATAGGGATACATTTGAGGAAAAAAAAAAGTTTCATTGAGGCAAAAAAAAAAAAATTGAAAAAAGATGAAAGAATGAAAAAAGAAAAGGGAAAAGAAAAAGAAAAAAAAGAGAGGATGTCACATGTCAAGTGAAAGTGAAGAAGGAATTACAAAAGAATAGCACTTTGGCTCTTTTAATATAGTGAAGATAAAAGTTAAAGATAAAGACAAAAATAATGCTATATATATATAAGAGTTTTTCGTTGCGAGCTCTTAGCGTGAGGCTTTACATTGATAGGCAACCCCATCTTCTGCATGGGGACCAAGGTCTTTTGCTAGTGTCCAGAGAGACAACAGAGAAATATCATCTTGGTTTACCAAAAGTAAACTCATATTTTACCAAAAAGTAAATCAAATGTCAACCACCGTTGTTTTAAAAAAAAATAAAAAAAAGAAAGAAAGAAAAGTACAGCAAAAATGATTCACTCGTATACCAAAAATTGAGCTACTAATATAGCAAAAGGTTTCTAAGTTAAGTACTGGTTGCCGAAAGTACAATAGAGAAATTTGTCTTGTCTATTTTTCCTGATTCAAGTGTATCTTGTCTTTTACACAAATTATTTCCTTGATTAACAATAATTATCTTTTTATCAATAATTACAGGTTCTTTTATTTTCTTTCTTCCTTACAGAGAAAATAAAGTAAATTAGGAGTATACTCTTTGTATATGTAAAATCAAACTCCTTCTGAGAACCTATGCATTTGGTTTATCATTTTCAAATGGACTATCTATTAATCCAACTGAAAGAGAAATTTTAAACGTATCGATTTTGATATTTTGTATTGAACTGGTATTCTTTAAGAATTAAATTGAATTTTTTTTTATTTTTTTTTGCCCCTGAAATACAACAAAAAATGCGGTATTCATGTTTTTCTTTGGTGGTTGTGTTCCAAGACCAACTTGTAAAAGATTACTAGAACTACTAATCTATTGGGCCACCATTTTTATTTTAATGGGCTCCCTTTTACTCTGTGAGATTTGGTTCTCATTTTTAGCCAGTCATGTTTAGGCAACCAGGGATAAGTAGACATCCAGGAAAATTTGAACCCTACAAGCATCTTATTAAAAGAAAAGACAATAGCATTTATTTTAATAAGAAACACCAAAAGAAGATAACATGATTTTTGTTATTTTTTTTATAATGGTATGGGCACTTATTATTATAACTAAATAAAAACACTTTAAAATTTCGAACATGAGAGTCTTTCATCTATTGAGCTAGTCTTAAAGGTTTAAGACGGTTAATGATGAAAACAAACCTATAAGTAAAACTGGAATTTACTTTTGATATCTAAACTACCTGTCCAAGTAGTTGTCTCCTTAAAAACCTTCCTCAGAAGGAGAGAGGAAAAAAAATATCTGAGAAAGGCAAAAAAGGAAGGAAAAAAAAAAAGTGCATAATCTAACTTCTATCTCCAAATTCTAGACGAACAAGCACACAATTGTGTTCATGAAAAATATATTGAAAAATAAAAAAGCAATATTTTTAAATCCGCAGAAAGGAGAAGCGGCCAAATCTCGATAGAGCAAGTTGATAGAATTAGGAAGAGCAAACTAGCATTCACATTCGCACTTTCAACGTTTCTGTAATTGGACCGAAACGAATAAGAACATCATTTCGATTCCGGCACATAATAAAGACAAAGCTTTAGCTACAAGGTGAGCAGAGAATAAATTGCATCTGCAGGCATAAGGTGATTTTGCCTTACTTTATGGATTTTAAATAAGACCTTGATGTCTACTTTTGAAGTTGTTCTTTGACAGGGTAGCAGGTTTTGAACTGCTACCTCTTTATCTGGCTTAAGTTAGTTTTGTCTATTTTCTCATGTTTATATTATTTGAGGAGATTTAAACATTCAGAAAGATACAGTACGAGTAGAGGTAGCCTAATGCAGAAAGTTGCAAATGCAGATCAAGCAAAATGAAAAAATTCTGGTGTTTCCATTCTAGTCAACATTTCAGAATTAGCAAACCATCAAAATGAACCAAGTACATAAGCCATCTCTGCTTGTGTTTATGATGTGAAGCAAAACTTGGTACCTTTGCTAAACTGAACAAATGTTCACCACTCTTTTCCTCTTCACATCTCTCTGAGCTCCCACCAACTAATTACTCACTCCCTTTTTCTTTAAAGCCTCATGATTTTCAACATGTACAGAAAATTGTATTCAAGTTGTTAGACTTTTCGTTCCCGAGAGGATTTTCAGAAATCTTTTTCTATGCACATATATGTGACAGTTTCTCCATAATCTGCAACCAATTTCAGAAAACTTAAAACCAATAGATCTAAAGTAGCTGCAAGTTTGGTGTTGCCTCCACGTTGTTGTATGTAGGCTTTGACTTTGTCAATCTAAACCCTCTTGACGAGGAAGAAGCCGAGCTAGAGGACGAAGCGGACTTGCTCTTTTTCCGCTTTGGTTTCTTGGGAATGTTGGGAAGGTCATTCGGCGGAACGTCGCTGAACACCTCGGATGCGGTTTGGTATCCCATGGATTGATCGAAATCTGTCGACGAAATCGAGAAGAAGGAGAAAATCAAAGAGAGAAACATGTCAACTGATGTTATTTGCAAACTACCACAAACTGCACGACAATGTCAACAATGCCAAGAACACTAGCAGAACGGGAAATTCACTGATCAAAATTGCGCATAACTTTATTGACTCGGCTTCTAATATAAACTGATATTGGCAAGACTACTCTTCCGATGTTAAACTTGATTTGGAGAGCAGAACGGGAAATTCACTCCAAAAAAAAAAAAAAAAAGAAAGAAAAAAGAAGAAAAAGAAACCTTGGGAGGACCATGTAGAAAGAGATAGAGGATTGGAATCACGTCGGTCACTAATGTTGGAAAGAGATGTTGTTGAGAAATCTGATGAAGTCTTGAAATCGTTCATCTGAAAAAATGATTAAAAGAAATTAATATTCCAAATATATCCTATGTGAATTTAAGAAAATGCAAGAACATCGGAGGAGGAAAGATAAATTGTTTTCTAAAAATAAAAAGGTGTAAATTGCTCATTTAGTTTTTAAATTTTTAATCTTGTATAATTTTAGTCCCTAAATTTTTTTTCGTAGTTGGAATGTCCCTAAATTTTTAAAATATTAATACAATTGTCTTTCTATTAATTTTTGGACTGAATCTATCAATAATTTGATCAAAAAGTGATGTTAAATACGAATTCCGTCTAAAAAGTAATAGAAATGACTATTGTAGTAACGTTTTTAATAGTTTATGGTCATTCCAGCTACAAAAAAAAATAGGGAGTACTCTTAAACTATTAAAATGTTACTAAGATAGTCATTTCTCTTAATTTTTAAATGAAATTTGTTAGTAATTTAGTCAAAATGTGATACTAATTAACGGATTATATCTAAAAATTAACGTAAATGAATATTGTAGTAATATTTTAATAATTTAAGTACATTCCAACTAAAAAAAAATTTATGAACCAAATTTATATAAAGTTAAAAGTTCAAAAACTAACCTAATAATTTATCCAAATAAAATAAAAACCCAATGAAAAATAAGTATAGAAAAAGAAAATTATTGGGAACGAGTTTTGTGGACAGCTTACCCAACTGGGTGCACTACCAGATGGGCCATCCCATCCAATGTGTGACACGTGTTTAACATCTGTTGGGTGCCCAATATCCATCTCTCTCTCCTTCACAACTACAACAACAAAGATTGATTTTTGTCACATCTCTTTAGCCCCAAAATCTTACATGTTCATAATTGAAAATGCAAAAACGATAATGTAAATTAGAAAGAGAGTGGTATGTGTAAAATTACCAAAGATTTGGGAGATAAATTTGAAGCTTTTGTAGATTCCTTTAATCTTTGTTGCCATGGTAGAAACCAGAAGCCCAATGCCAGAACCAGTTTTAGAGAGAAAGGGAGTTCTTTTCCCTGGAGGAAAGTAGATGTACTTAGCTGATAAACAGTATATATTTATATATATATATATATATATTTACTATATTTTATTGAACAAGAACAAAAAGGACTTTAAAGCTTTAGACAAGACTCGTTGCATGTGATTTTGGGAACTTTTTTGCTTTCCCTGAGAAGGAAGATTGGTATCTACTAATCACGAAATACAAAGATTATTCATAATATAAAAAATACGAGATTAACTTAAATAAATAAATAAAAGATGCGCTTGAAACGGCTTTTTGAGTCCGAAAAACACAACACATTTCTTAAGAATGAACCTATAAAAATAACAAAAGAACATAATGCAATACCTATTAAGGGGTGGAGATTTAATCAGAACTTCAAATGACGGTGTTCCAAAGCTCCATTCTTCATCTTTCCCACAAGAAGAAGTCTTGATGATAAATGGAAGAACATGGAAACCCCCTCTTTGATAATATTTTTACAAAGATAAATCCAAGAAAAGATAAACTCTTAAATTAACAAAAACGACCCAAAAATAAATAAATAAATATTAGGAGAAAGAGTTTTTTTTTTTTTGTTTAAAGGAAGGGAAGAATATGGTCTTGAACTGAGATTCGAGGGCAGAGGAATGTGGAAAACAAAGAGAGAGAAAAAAGAAAAGGGTAAGGAAGGAAATAGAGAAACGACAAGGTGGGCAACCAGGGAAAATGGAAAAATGGAAAGCTCCAAAACGAAAGGGTGAGAGTGAGAGAGAGAGAGAGAGAGAGAGAGAGAGAGAGAAGAGGGGTAGGGGTTTGAGATTGAGAAAGGGGACAAAAGAATGGAGTTTCAGCATTAAAAAAAAAAAAAAAAAAAAAATTTGTTATTTAGCCCGAGTTGGCTAATCTCATGACCCACGTATTAGTCATTCATACCAACAACTTGGCACATCGGCAACGTGGAAAGAGTTTTTCTTTAAATAATAATAATACTAATAATCCTAACTCATTTCTTTTCTCTCCAATATGATTAACCAAAAAAAAAAAAAAACACTTATATCCTTAAAACAACCAAAAGCTCTGGACTAGAAAAAGGGAGAAATTCACAGAATGATCTTAGCGACGACCATGCTCATTTGAATTGAGTTGGACCTTGGCAAGGTAGGGTTATACATGTCGTGGAGGTCAATAATCTGAACTTGTTTTTTTCAGTTCAAATACCCAAAATCGGTCACTTAAATCTCTCTTGAAAATCCGTTTGACACTCATTCTCATTCGAAGAGATAGAGACTTTGAATTTCAACCGACTTTTTTTTTTTTTTTTGAAATGATCCGAACTGATCTTTCAATTTCTTCAAAAATGTTTTTTTTTTTTTTTCAGTTAAATTGTATATTCTTCCTTGAAAATAGGAAGAAATAAATATGGATACTACTATATTTAAGAGCACATCAAGGTCGTGAGTGAGGTATAGGAATTGGACAAAAAGACTTTCCGAATTGGAGGCTGTCATGGCCATGGTGGCAATGGTTTTTTTTTTTTTTTTTTTTTTTGGGAGAAAGCCGGAAACAGAAAGAAAGGTACATGTCGTGTTTATGTCGTCTATGTGACTGCTTACGTGGATGCTTAGTTATTTTGTATTCTTGTAGAGCGAGTAATGCGCTTGCAGGCCTTCTTCTTAAACCAAAAAATATTAAAATTTCCCTCTTTTTCTTTATTCATTTATAACACTTCCGTTCTTGTTAAGTTGTTAGAGATTACTAAACATCCATTTGAGGCGTCCCTTTGAGTTAAAAATTTTTAGTTCAAGTTGAGTTAGGCATTTAGTTGTGGATTTGATTGATTATAATTTAAAAGAGTAAAAACTTAATAATGTTTTTTAAAGAGAAAAATTTATCAATTTAGATCTTATTTTATTTGTCTCGAAATTCTATATAATTTATTATTAAAAAAATTTTATTTAGACTTATATATGTTAAATTATAAACTTTTAAAGATTTAGTTTTTAAATTATATTTAGAACTGTGAATAGTAAAACTGAATTTATTTTTCAGAAGTTGATGAAAACTGAGTTTAGTTTTTTTTTACTTCATTTTGTTTTATTAGCAACAAAGATCTCTTGACATTTACTTGAGACAAATCTTATATTGAAATAATTCTGGATTCGCATTTAGTGGTTTCTAGAATATACATCTTCCGGCTGGTCATCGTGTCATCATATATTGCCCCGCTAACATTTTGTAAGGTCAGCATAGGGTTGAAAATTTTGGATGACACATAGAATGAAAGTCAACAATGAATGATCGAAAATTCAATTATGGCTTCAAAGAAAATTGAAGTGAAATTGTGACATTTGCCAAAAGGAAATATGATATTTTGTATTGGAGACAAATCTCTTTTAAAGATTGGTTTAAATAAAACAGCCATAGTTCGTTTTATGGCAATAACTGTGATAAGTGCTTTCCAACGAAAAAAAAAAACAAACAAACCTATGATAAATGCCAACTTTTTTTTTTTTTAATGAACAATGTTCTCGGCAAATTTAAATGATGCTTAGCGACTCCTTTTCTATGTTTAAAAAGAAAACAGAAAAAAGAAATTATGCTTATGGTTTTGTTCCAAAACACTCTCAATATATATTATATCTCAATATAATACAATTTATGTTTGAGTATCTTATATATTTTATTTTAATATAAATATATTTAAATAATACACTTATTCATTTGACAATTATTTATTTATTTATTTATTTTTATCTATTTTTACTAATCACGTCACATTTTTTTTCTATCTCACCAATAAACCTTAAAATAAGGAACTATTCAAGTGTACAATGTCTTCAGTGAAAAATCCTTGCAAAATTTTAAAAAGATGGATAAGAAGCTTTGCCAACTGTCACAGCCTAGACAAGAATATGTACTCTTCTAATTATGCCAATTTACAATTGTATAAAAAATTAAAAATATTTCTCATTCTAACATGATTATGCAATGGATATTTTGATTTGGAGATTTGATATGATACGGTAAGATATTCTTGGAAATCTGTGGTGACAATAATAGTTTTTAAACTAATTATAAAAATTCCCCTTAATCATAAGCTTTATCTCATGAATTTTAAAATGAAACATATGATCCCCTGATCTTTACTCCATTAAGAAATTTAGTCCTTATGTTACTTTGACGGATAATATTACATATATCAAGCATTAAGTATGATTGCTAAGATATTAAATACATATTTTCTACTTTACTCTTCTTTTTTTTTTTTTTTTTCCTAATACACATTTCAAGTTCTTTGATTAAGATTATAAGGAATATATGGAATAATATTTAAAATAAATAAAAAATAAAAAAACTCATGCATTAGGACTTTATTTCTGAAGGGAGCATAGATCAAGAGGAGCAAATTTTATGTATCAATATTCGAAAGTGGGAGGGGGTAAAGTGTTACAAGACTTATAATTCAGAAGGAATTTGTATAATAATTTCCTTGCCATGTGCATCTCCTCCAACAAGCATCACACTCTTTTTGTTCTTTACAAGCTCAAAGTGCTCAACATTCTCCTTGTAAGTTCCCTTCTTCACATAAACAACAAACCTGTTCTCACTATTGTTTGGTACCGCATCCATTATATTTTCAATTGTTACATCTTTATCGAGCTCTGTTAGTTTTGTATACTTTTTTATTTCAATATGATTTTGATCAGATTTAACGTTCAGAAAAACCACACTACTGATAAAAATAACTTAATGTAAAAATAGTTGCCAATGCACATCAAGCAAAACGAACAAATTCCGGTGTTTAAATTCTAATCAGATAATCAGAATTAGCAAACCATCAAAATGAACCAAGAACATAATCCATCTTTGCTTATGTTTATATTGTGGAAGCAAAAACTTGGTACCTTTGCTAAACTGAACAAATTTTTACCACTCTTTTCCTCGTCACATCTCTCTGTGCTCCCACCAACTAATTATTCACTCCCTTTTTTCCTCTAAAGCCTCACGATTTTCAACATGTACAGAAAATTATGTTCAAGTTGTTAGACTTTCGCTCCCGAGAGGGTCTTCAGAAATCTTTTTCTATGCACATATGTGACAGTTTCTCCAAAATCTGCAACCAATTTCAGAAAACTTAAAGACCAATAGATCTAAAGTAGCTGCAAGTTTGGTGTTGCCACCACGTTGTTGTATGTAGCCTTTGACTTTGTCAATCTAAATCCTCTTGACGAGGAAGATGCCGAGCTAGAAGACGAAGCAGACTTGCTCTTTTTCCGCTTTGGGTTCTTGGGAATGTTGGGAAGGTCATTAGGCAGAACGTCACTGAACATCTCGGATGCAGTTTGGCATCCCATGGATTGCTCGAAATCTGTCAAGGAAATCGAGAAGGAGAAGAAAATCAAAGAGAGAAACGTGTAAACTGATGTTATTTGAAAAACTACCACAACTACACAACGATGAAAACAATGCCAAGAACACATACGGAACGGGAAATTTACTCAAAATTGCGCGTAAGCTGCTATAGTTCCTTAAGTTTATTGACTCAGCTACTATTAAAAGTGATAATGGCAAGACAAGTCCGAACTTGAACTTAATATGCAGGGCAGAAAGGGAAACTTTCACAAAATTGCCCTTGCTAGGCACGTAATTTTAAATCCATCTTCAAATTAAAAAAAGAAATCCTATTCAACATAAACTTTTCATTATTTTGAATTCTGCATCACACCCATTTTTTTCCCTCCCCCAATTACCTGTCCTCGAAAAGGGGGAAAAAAAATCCTATTAACTCACATGTAGTACGGAATACCGAGTCTACTATGTCTACATACCATAACAGAAACTTTCAATCAAGACTAACAGCTCATATATAGTCAGTCAAATATAATATCTATATAGATTAAAAAAAAAAAAACAAATTTAAATCACACTATTAATATTTGTGAATGTGGACCACAATGTTGTTAGGCTTCCTTAAGGCAGTAAAGAAATAGATTCCCCCTGGTTAGGGAAAAAGTGTTACCCCCGTGACGGTAACAACCAAACTCTTCTGTTGAGGCAAAGAATCTCGAAACTCTTCTGCACAACTTACAACTCTGGCTGCTCCTACAATCTAATATGTCCATTTCTCCACGTTCTTCAATCAAACTGTTCAGCCCGTGAAAAGGCCTCGTGTGTTGTACTTGTCTGGTTTTATATATCTATATGTATGTGTAAATATATATAAATATGTATTTGTGCTGCACACATTTGCACATGACAGATAGTATGGTTTAATGGTACAAATAGGAGAAAAGCTAAATTGGCCAAATCATTTCATGCGTCTTATTTGTGAACACATTATGTTAAAAAAAAGTGTTGAAAGCATAGTATAACAGTAATTTCACAGTTGACTCTAAATTATTAAGAAAAAAAAAAGTAAAGAAAAAAACCTTGGGAGGACCACGTGGAAAGAGCTAGAGGATTGGAATCACGTCGGTCACTGATGTTGGAAAGAGATGTTGCTGAGAAATCTGCTGAAGTCTTGAACTCGTTCATCTGAAAAAATAAAAAATAAAATAATGTTCCAAATATATCAGATGAGAATTTAAGGAAATGCAAGAACATGGGAGGAAGGATGATTATTTTCCACAAAAAAAAAAAAAAAAAAAAAAAAAAAAGGGGGATAAAAAAAGAAAAATTATTGGGGCGAGTTTGTGGACAGCTTACCCAACTGGGTGCACTGCCAGATGGGCCATTCCATCCGATGTGTGCCACGTGTTTAACATCTGTTGGGTACCCAATTTCCATCTCTCTCTCCTTCACAACTACAACAACAAAGATTGATTTTTGCCATCTCCCTTT
Source organism: Ficus carica (assembly GCA_009761775.1). NCBI lineage: Eukaryota > Viridiplantae > Streptophyta > Magnoliopsida > Rosales > Moraceae > Ficus > Ficus carica. The sequence goes on along the minus strand of CM019739.1, from coordinate 18,254,116 downwards.
AGCCCCAAATCATTCAAGTTAATTACAAATGTAAAATTCAGCACAAAAAAAAAAAAAAACAAAACAAACAAAAATGCAAATGCAAAAACGTTTATAATGTAAATTAGAAAGAGAGTAGTATTTGTAATTACCAAAGATTTGGGAGATAAATTTGAAGCTTTTGTAGATTCCTTCATCTTTGTTGCCATGGCGAAACCAGAAGCCCAATGCCAGAAACCACTTTAGAGAGAGAAAGAAAGAGAGAGAGTTCTTTTCCCTGCAGGAAAGTAGATGTACTTAGCTGATATACATACATATATCTATATATGCACTATATTTTCTTGAACAAGAACAAAAAGAACCTTTGGAGGCTTTAGACAAGGACTCGCTGCATGTGATTTTTGGAACTTTTTTGCTTTCTCCCTGAGAACGAAGATTGGTATCTACTAATCACGAAATAAAAAGATTATAAATATATATATAAATGTGTGTGTGTGTGTGTGTGTGTGTGATTAACCCAAAAAAGATGCGATTTTGAAACGGCTTTTTGAGACCCAAAGCACACACATTTCTTAAGAATGAACCTATAAATAACAAAAGAACAAAATGCCATACCTATAAAGGGGTGGAGATTTCAGAACTCCAAACGACGGTGTTTCCAAAGCTCCATTCTTCATCTTTCCCACAAGAAGTAGTCTGATGATGAATGGAAAGAACATGCAAAAGCCCCTCCTTGATTAGTAGGTTTCACAAAAAAGAAAACCAAGAAAAGACAAACTCTTGAATAACAAAAACGACCCAAAAAAATAATAAATATTAGGAGAAAGATTTACACACAAAAAAAAAAGGGGGAAGATTATGGTCTTGAACTGAGATTCGAGGGCAGAGGAATGTGGAAAACAAGAAGAAGAAGAAAAAAAAAAAAGAGAAAAGGGTCTGAAAGTAAGGAAAGGAGAGAAACGACAAGGTGGGCAACCATGGAAAATGGAAAATAGGAAACCTCCAAAACGAGGGTGAGAGAGAGAGAGAGAGAGAGAGAGAGAGAGGAGGGGTAAGGGTTTGAGAAAGGGGACAAAAGAATGGAGTTTCAGCACAAAAATTGGTGGGCTTTAATCTGTGTTTTTTGGTTGGAAAAGCCTACATGTATGTTTATGTCATCTATGTGACTGCTTACGTGGATGCTTAGTTGTTTGTACTATGTTGAGCGAGCAATGCGCTTGCGGGTTAAAAAATAATGCCAAAAAAATTTTTTTTTTTTGCCCTTTTTATTTATTTATTTATTTTGTTAGGATGTAAAAATTTCCTCTTTTTTTTTTTTTTTTTTTAATCATACAAAAGACCCAGCACAAAAGGAACAAAATCTACAAGAAATAATAAAAGCAATACTAGCAAAATAGTGAGCTATGTCACTAATAACTAATAACTTGAGACATAAGGTCTTGGATTTCACAAATGACATTTGATTGAAATAGCTCTAATCACATTGGAAGCATCTAATTCAAGAATCCACATGTTAAAACGACATCTTTGAGCAAGCTGGACTCCTTCACGGGCTGCTAAACACGGCCATGTAACGAGAGTGAGAGCCACGGAGCTTCTTCGAACAAACAGACCAGAGATGGGGAAAACGAAGAGCAACGATGTCGAAATCAGAATAATAATATAAAAATTATGGGATAAAGAAGTAAAAAAAAATATGAAAGATTATTCAATCATTTTTAGATTACTTATCGAGAAATTCAGTCGGGTGGTATTAAACGAAAAAGAATGGGCTACCAAATTAGGAAAACTGGCTGCTATCTAAGAATGAATCAAAATACAAAATAAGAACTTGAAAGTAGAAGTAGATTAACATCCATTAGCTTTAACAAATAATCGACCAAGGATAGGTGGAGGGAGTGGGGATTAACTTCGCTTCCTCGGTCCTTATCTTATGCGGGATCCACTAAATGCAGGATATATAGGGTAAACAATAATTAGAAAATAGAAATTCATTAATTCTCCCTCTGTTTTCATGCAAGTAAACGAGCCAAAAGTTTACAATATAATAAACAATAAATTTGAATTCTATGCAAACCAATATTTAGAAGGAGCTTTTATGGTTTAACCTCTTACTTCAGTCTCTTGGTAAGAGTCAGAAACAAAGCCAACATTCTACTTTAATATAAGCACGTACTAATTATTTTTAAAATTAGAGAAATAAAAACGAAACAAAATGTAAAGTTCAATGAAGGCATACATATAAAAACTTAATGTTAGTGGGGTGAAATGAAAAATAAAAAATAAAATTAGAGCTTAATTTGAAAAACAAAAAACATTTGTGGGGTGCGAGCCTCGAATGGCTCCATCATCAGTAGGAATTATTTTGTCATTGTATTAATTTTTTAGCCATATGATTTATGAGTGTGTATGTTAAAATTTTACCACATACGATACAAAATTGCTTGTCAAAGATAAAAAACTAATCTAAAAATTAAAACAAAATTCTAATATTACAAAATAATAGGAGTACAAACTTCCTAATTATGAGTTGTAATATATAACCCGTTATCAAAATTTATTTCTCCACGTATAATGGATAACAATTGTTAGTACACCCTTGTTTTTATTATTTCGTTGGTTGTTCCCCTCTAATTGTTTAGATATACCCTTGATATCGAGCATAAAAAACTATTGCCCAGCTGATGCTTGCTCTGATTGTGCGTCTAAATCCAGACATTAATAACAAAAACAAAAAAACAAAAAAAAAATGTGGGCCTTTTTATTTTTTTTTTTTTATAGATATTAATTATAAGTCTTGGAACATGTCGTTTCTGTTAAAAAGATTCATAGAAGTACCAATTTTATATATACAGTGGTGTTGGAGAAAAGTATCCTACCAACAATTATATACATATAAATATGCAAATTGTAAGAGTACTTTTCTTAACTGTCTGTATATTGTTTAAGACCTTCGTGCCTTCCACATGAACAGTTGTGTCTTTTATTATTATAAATATAAATAAAATTATTATTATTATTATCATCAGATCAGAAGAATGCAAAGGGCAATTTTACCCTTTGATTTGTATTTGATTGGGCCTCTCGTCTAAGTATTTATTCCAAACCTGTATACAGTTATACATGCTCTCCTTTTGTAATCAACTAGATTGATCAAACGATCAATAAATTGGTGTAGTATAGTAACCAGCATTTCCTTCTTCTCCTACTATAATAAGTTTATGATTTGATACTTCATCATCTCTCATTTTGAAAGCTTACTTATAATATACTTTATGAAGTTAGTACCTGTAGCAAATGAGCTCACCTTTCGAGTAAAATTTGATCATTTCGTTAATAAGACTTGGAATTTTCTTCTATAATTAATGAGGATGAAGGATGGGAAACATCAATGGTTTTTTATTTTAAAAAAAAATGAATTAATCTCATGACACTCCTGAATTTATGGTTATTTTCACTTACCTTATGAATAAAAACTCTAACTGTTAATGAATTTTTTAAAATAGTTTATTATTGAATCCCCTATGTCATAATTTTTTTAAAAAATGACAAAAAAATAGGTGAATTAGTCTTGCTAAATCACTTTTATAGGATTTCGTTAAAAAACAAATGAAAAAAAAAAAAAAAAACCACATCACCGCACATAATTTTATTTTATTTTATTTTATTTTATTTTTGTCTTTATGTTTTTAATAGAACTTCTCACAAAGTGGGTTAAGTGAGACTAGTTTTAAATTGATGAAGTACAGTGAAGGATTTTAAATTTCAATGGATTGTGTGAGAAAATTCTAAAATTTTGGTGAAAGAAAATATGAAAAAAATAATAATCATAATAATAAAGTCTGATTAAAAGATTCTGCAGTTTCTTGGAAAATTCCCACAAAATCGCTTAGCTGTATTTCTGACAATATAAACTACCTTTAGAGGGTTTTGTAGATGGTTGGAGGCACCTTTTATTCTGGTTTTTGCTTAAAACTGCAACAGAATAATTGTCTCAATTAATCTTGTTGCCGGGTACGCAACTTGGAAATGTGCTGGTCACCTATATGTGTTTTTTATTAGCAACAAAGATTTCTTGACATTCTCTAGAGACTCGCACATTTTTATATTGAAATAATAAAATTCGGATTCGCATATAGTGCTTTGGAGAATATATATATATATATATATATTTATATATAGGATATAAATATATATGTGTAATATATATGTGTGGTGTGGTCTCCCAGCTTATCACTGTACCATTACATATAGCCTCACACCACCATTTGTAAAGTCAGCGTATGGTTGAACATTTTGGATATGAACATAAAATGAAAGTCAACTCTGAGGTGATCAAGAATTCAATTATGGGTTCGAAGAAAATTGAGGTGAAATTGTGACATTTGTCAAAAGGAAGATATGGGTTTTATTGTATTGGAGACAATCTCTCCTTAAAGATTGGTTTACATAAAACAGCTAGTAGTTCGCTTAGGGCAATAATTATTATTTGTGAAACCAAAATTCCAATATTTTCTTTTTCTTTTTTTCTTCTGGTTGAAATATGATCCCTAGTGGTCGGTCAAATACCATTTTTAAAACTTCAGTTTTAATTTAGACAACATGTATCGAAAAATGTAAAAAATCGGCCTTTTTTTTTTTTTAACAACTGTTCTTGATTAACGTGAGATATAAAAAACAATCGTTGTTTAGAGTAAATCATGTGTCTCAATAAGCCGTGCTTATTTGGTTGAAAATTTGTTTAACAGCATGTTTTATGGCTCAATCATATGACACACGAGCTACAAAGTTCGTACTCAATTGTGAATATGCAATAGTATTAAAAGTAACTTAGTGAGATTCATTATAAGTCTAATTGATTACTCTTAAAATTCTTATGGTCGATATGCCATGAAGTAATGTATATGTGTTCTTGTTTGTGTTATAGTGTGTTAAAAAAAATAAAAAATAAAAAAAAAATAAAAAGGAAAGTAAAACACTCCTAATATTACTCATTAGTGGTGTGACACATGATGGTAAGTCAAGTAATTATCCAAGCCCCTTTCACATAGAAAATACAATAGAAAAACCACTAAAACTTGATATTGGCGACCTACCAGACCAACATTTGACATAGAAAAGACCCAACAGGAGATTTCACTTATTGGAGACAAAAGAAGTTGAAAATACACAAATCCTAAGATATTCCCACAACACCATCACATAATAATTCATAAATCACAAAGTTCACAAACCCCTCCGTGTAAGCCACCCCAGTGGACGCCAACCAGAGCCACCTTGAATGAGCTCAGCCACAGTAAACTTTTGGGCCTCGCTGGGCTCGTATGACATGGTAACCGGCCCAATTAACCCTTTTACTAGTTCCAGCACCTGGGCCTTTGTTCGCATACTCGCCGTAGTACAACGTCTTCAGTGCGAAACCTTGTCCCACTCGGCCCACCCAGCTGGATCGATGACGTCACCAATGGTGGACTGCATGACGACAGTCCTGGAGTACTCCTTCCACGGCCGTCCCAAGTACGTCTTGAACGAGGCCTTGACGGCTCGAGATCGGCGCTGGCGGAGATCTCGCATTTCTGGATCGAAGTCCCGGTGTTCTGGTTCGGGTCGATTCGGCCTTGGGCCGTGACCATGTTCTTCTGCCCAGCCATGGGCTTTCTCGGAATCAGCTTGCAGTTCTGCAACACGGCTGCGTTGCCGAAGATGAAGTCGACGGTGCCGGTGATGGTGCAATCCCCGTAGAATTGGCGGTTGGAGTGAGCGTAGAGAGTGTCTTGGTATGCGTCATACGACACCGGTTTATGACGGACTGGTCGGCGCCGACCCGGAGCGCCACGGCTTGGTGCTTCTGTGGGCCCGCCGTGTTTTGGAACCATATGTCTTGGGCGATGAATCCGTCGCCGACAGCAGCTGAAAACGGTGGATTATTTATGTAAAACGGAATTAGGTGACAATTGCTATTCTTTATTTTTCTCCAACCACTTTGAAATAAAATAGTCAATGATGTCCACTTTGTAATTTTTGATATTTTTTATTTGTAATTACTTTTTCTCCCCAACCACTTTGAAATAAAATAGTCAATGATGTCCACTTTGTAATTTTTGATATTTTTATTTGTAATGCTTGCCAACTGGGGCGTTACAGCCTAAGTAGACAAGAGTTTGTACTATTCTAAATTATGCCAAAATAACTGGGTAAGTAATTATAAACATTTCTCATTCTCACATGGTTTGCAATAGATAATTTTAATTAGAGATTGATAAGATACCGTAAGAAATTTCTTGGAAGTATGGTTGCTAACAGGGGTTTTTTTTTTTTTTTTTTTTTTTTTTTTTGCTGAGAATAAGGTCTAGTATTATTAGTCAAAAAAGACTAGTCTTGGCTAATAGACCATGGACAAATTAAACTTAGGTTGGGTGTATGGGTTTGAAATGAAATTTTTTAATTAAAGTTCAAAAATTAATTATAAATTTTATTGATTTTTTAGAAAAAGATAAATTTATATAAAAATTTAGGTTTTGACCTAAGAACCAAACGGAAATTGAGTAAAGGAGTTAACTAATTAGCTGTAAGTGCAATAATTAAGACATTGGAGCGCATTAATTAAGACATTGGATGTGATATAATTACCTACGGTTGCAGATTTGAAAGTAGTTGATCCATCAATGACATTGAGACTACGGTGATGATAGTGGAATCCATGCCATCTCACCAAGCATCACATTCTGTTTGTTCTTGACTAGCTCAACATTCTCCTTGTAAGTCCCTTTCTTCACATAAACAACAAACCTGTTCTTGCTATTTTGGGTACAGCATCCACAGCCTCCTTCACATCTTGTAGTTTCCGCTTCCGTCCTTTGCCACCACAATATTGGCCTTGATATCCTTCGCTGAAGCCCGCAAGAGCCTCCGATCCCCGGCGGCAACCCAGGTTGGGAAATCCCCGGTCAACGGCTGGATTTCTCAGATCTCGACGGCGAAATCGAAACCAGAATGGCCAGGGTGGTTCTGGCCCTTAATATCAACTCATTCAGATGAGGCTCCATTAAGGTCTTGATATCTTTCGAACCACCTTCCTGTAGGCCGTCCAAACACGTCACGTGGTTAGTGAGGACGCTACTAAGCCATGCATGGACGTCTTCATGGGAATGAGTCGTTAGATTTTGAACGTAAAGAGTTGATACGGAAGCCACTACCCTATCCTTGGACAGGTCCATCAGCTCGGCGCAGTCAAGGAGAGCCGCTCGATCCTTGGGATCATTGATCAGACGGCTGACGTCGTTTCACCGTCTTGAGAGCTTCTAGTATGCGAGGTGTGGTTTTTTCTAGGAAGGCTTTGAGTAGATCATTATCTTGATATTGTCCAACTACTTCAGAGACCATGGCTAAGCATGACTCTTTGTTGACCAATTGATCACAGGTTTTCTGGCTAAACGAGGCCGTTTTGATGGAATCGAAAGCGAAAAAAGTTGTGCCTATAAGAGCAACAAAGAAGATCAAGAGCAAACAGAGAATTTTAGAAGAGTGGGAAGTTTGGAGATTTCAGGCAAAGGCTGATTGCTCGCCATATTGGTGAGGGTGGGTGAGATTTCTGTATGGCGAATTTGTGGAAGTGTTGTGACGACTATAAATAAAGACCAAGTGGGACTAAAAGCACCTGACAATATTAGTGATACACCTAAGTCCATCATCTCTTCATTGTGAAGTAGATAACTTTTGGTTTAATTAATTTGTTGGTATTATCTTCATAATTTAAACATGTATTATATTATATTGGTGATGATGGACTAAAATTTGATAGATTGAGAATAAAATATAAAAATACGAAAGTGTAGATAATAATTTGAGTAGCACCAAAGTAATTACTAAATTAATAACACCCTAGCTTGGATTCGTTTTTTTATGTCAATTATATGATCATTTTAATTTTGTTTAAAGAATAGGATCATATAAACTAATATCCTTGTCCAATTTGGTCTTATTTTTTTTTTCTCTCTTGAAACAAATTTGTTTACTTTCTCTTTTCGAAAGTCACTTTACTTAATTATTTTGGTTTTCTAATTAATACGAATGATTGTATACAAATTATGACCCGGATCTAGTAGATATTTTGATTCGGGCTAATAATGAAGTTATAGCTTCAACAAATTAACCAGAAATGAAAAAGTTTCCCATTCACAATATAGGGAGAAGCTATATGATCTTCTTCTTACCTAGAAAATAGAAATGATGCTTTGATTTTATAAGGATGAGCTAGTGGCACACTCTTGCTGTCAGCTAGTAGTGCAGTAAAGATATAAATTAACAGAGTAGTTGAATAATTGGGGAAAGATTGAAGATACTTGGGCCTAAAGTAAAACAAGTGTACCCTTTTGATGCCAACGATGAGGTAGCACATAGTGGTATTATGACACTCATCTTTCCCCTTGAAAACTTGTGGGTTAGTCATAATGGAAGCCGCTTCTAGAGACGCCAATATATATATATATATATATATATATTACCTTTAAAAAAGTATAAAATATGTCATGATTAAAAATCAGTGGGCTGATCTTGTGCTACAACCATCATGGTAAATCTTTTTTCAATTTATTTAATGAAGAATACTACGGTTAGGTAAGAAAAAAAAAAACTCCACTAGGGAGTTGGACTCCTATCTAGTAATTAAAAAGATATTCCACGATACGAACTTAATTCTAAACTTTTCTTCGTTTCTTATCTATTTGGTCTCTTCTTCCCCCACATCCATCTCACTCCTTTCCTCCTCTATTATAGAATTCCTATACTAAATATATTACTTTATATAAATTATGCAGAGAAAGTATACAGGGGATAAAAAAAGTTGAAGATCGAGTCTATTATAAAGTAAATATTAGACCGACAAATTAATCAAGCCAGCAAGTTGTTCTTCTCCTTTTTCTCTCTCTTGGTTTGCCAAGAAGATAAAGCAGAAGCAATAAACATGCTGGTATATGCAAGAATGAAAACGTCCACGATATCGACGATATTTTCATAATATTATTTATATTTTGAACTCGATATGAATAATGGGGGAATGATATTTCTTCTCAGAATATCCATTAAATATCCACAATGTCCAAAAATATCCGTAATATCTATGAATATTCAGAAAATTTTTAGATATTTTCACAAAATGTCCAAAAACTTGGGGAATTTATTTTTTTTTTTTCAAAATTTCAATTTTTACACACATTATCTTTTTTTTTTTTAATATGAATAAACTGTGATAATATGCTACACTGGATGAAGATCACGGTTGTAAGGTAACAGGTGAGGGTCTTGGACAATTGGAAAATATTATATAAGAACACGTGGTGTAAACTCAATGAGTCAAACTGATGAGGATTCATCTTGAGTTTTATTAATGAGCTTCAGAATTAAGCAAAGCTCATACGGTTATAATCCTTCATATGGTTCTCAAATAGTGTCTAGTTTAAAAGTACAAATCGATACATTTTTTCGATATATTGGTTTTTCATCCACCACGAATTGATATCGAGATGTTATCGCATACCCATCAACTACTCATTATATTGAATAAATCAACAATATCCAATTATGTGTTAATAGTTGGTAGAGACCAAGAAACATACATGTGAGACATAAACAATATATTCAAAACAATTCTAGAGTAATATTTTGACAAATGTATTGTTTATATAATCAGATCGATAACTACCTAATGTTTTCCTACCTGCTAGAATTTTTTGGATTAAGTACACTTGAAACTTATTGTTACTTTTTATATTTGACATTTAATTTTTATGTACCCTATATATATTATAGTATTTTATTTATAGTGATTAATGAATACGTAATATCATATTGAAATTATAATCAATATTTAATTATATAATTTACTATTACATTATGCAATATAACTCCTATTATATTGATTAAAAAAAATCATTTTGGTTATAAAAGTCATTCATATTATGTAATATTTATTGTTTTGATAGTGTAAAAAGTTTTAACAAAATTAGAAGTTTTTCTTTTGAGTATCAATTTTTTTCTGAGATATCCATCGACATTATTCATAAATCAAAACCTCGATAACTCCGTTAACATCGACATTTTCATCCCATTTTCATCCCTGCGTACACGATACCGGTTCCAACTTGTGATAAGCATTTGCTGATGGGTCTATTAATTCTTTTTCTAATTGGACTTTTTATTAAAGTTCTACCAAATGATTTTGATTGGACAGACCAGTGGTAGATTCAAGAATTTATGTTAGTGGGGACAATTTTATTACAAAATTATAAAAGTTTAAACTAGAACAATAGCATAATTAAAAATGTAACTAATTTTAGAGTGAGTTTTCGTTTTTAATAAATGAGATTATTAAAATTTATCAATTCAAGTGCTTGATATTATTTATGTCATTATATTTCGTAAAAACCATCAAATAAGAGGAGAAGAAGTTTAACCCGATTTTTTGATCAGTTATAACTTGTATTTATATTTTGTTACTTAGAAAGGATTTAAAGAATAATGAACAAATAGTAGGATGCGTTCTTTATATATATATATATAGATATATATATATATTCCTTCTGTTACTTAAAATGGATATTAGCATTAATAAAAAAATTGGAAAAAATTTACAGAGAAGCATAAAGAGAGAAGAGGATAAATTTCTATTTGATGATGTGGGAGGGGAAAAAAAACAATGAAGATATGAGAGAAGAAGAACAATTAACAAATGAGCAAAGATACTATACATTTTTCCCGTGAGTCCTCCTGTGAAGAACAAAAATACAAACCCTACGGCCAATAACGTACGGATGTTTTGTACTACCTAGAAACCCCCGACATGGTCGCGATTCAATTAAAGATTTTAATTTCAATGGAATCATCTAGTTGATCATCCTGGCTGCGGTGAAGGCACGTGTTTCCACATCTAAGCCCACAGTAAAAATGATGACCTCAGACAAGAATCCAAAAACATCTAGTTGTTTCCATTAAAGATTTTTATTTCAATGGAATCATCTAGTTGATCATCCTAGCTGCGGTGAAGGCACGTGTTTCCACATCTAAGCCCACAGTAAAAATGATGACCTCTTACAAGAAATCCAAAACACCTATAAATTTGAATATAGCAAGCACAAATGATATAATCTATATTCATATATGTTGAAATAGTGATTCAGGGTTGTTTATTAAGACTCTCATTCTTAACATCTAAGGAACAAATCTCAAATCCCTATATGAAGTTGACACCTTTTCTGGAGCCTCCCAATGTGAATTAAGGTCTAGACAGAGTTGATTCTCTCTAAATGTTTGATTATGAAAGCATGGGTCAAGCACTTGATTGTGTCTCCCTATAGTCCCTATAAATTCACATAATGATTTAAGGGACGTGATAACACCATTATTTTTTTTTCAATAAAAAAAAATATTCATAGATTATTTAATGATAATACTACGTTAACTTTAACATATTATATAAAATTCCCTACCTTCATTTTTTTTTCTTTTTTTTAATAAAGAAAAGGATAAGATTGGTATACAGTAACATTAGTACTAATATTATTACTCATCAGTAGTATATTACAAATCATAGCTTTATAACAGCCGCCTTCCACAAAACAAGACCATAAACAGAAAAAGGCCAAACAAGACTTCGTTTATTTATTTATATTTTGCTGACCGATAATATATATATATTAATAACGATCTCTTAGGCCCATAAGCCATTTTCCAAATCATGTATACAACCCTTCCGTGTAATCCACTCCAGTAGACCCCCCAAGAACCGCCTTGTATGAGCTCCGCCACCGTGAACTGCTCGGCCACCTCCGGGCTCGTAATGACATGATAGCCGGGCCACTTCACCCTCTCGCTAGTTCCAGAACCGGGTCCTCTATTCCTATACTCCCCATAGAACAACGTCTTCAGTGCAAAATCTCCATCCCACTCGTACCACCCAGCCGGGTCAATGACGTCACTGATATAGGACTCCATAACTACAGTCCTCGAGTACTCCTTCCAAGGACGGCCCAAGTACGACTTGAACGTGTCCTCAACGGGCTCGAGATCGGCGCTGGCGAAGATTTCGCAGTTCTGGATCGAAGTCCCGGTGTTCTGGTTCGGGTCGGTTCGGCCTTGGGCCGTGACCATGTTCTTCTGTGCCTTCATCGGCTTCCGGGGAATCAGCTTGCAATTCTGGAACACGACGGCGGCGTTGCCGAAGATGAAGTCAACGGTGCCGGTGATGGTGCAATCCCTGTAGAATTGGCGGTTGGAGTGAGCGTAAAGAGTGTCTTGGTATGCGATACGACACCGGTTTATGACGGTCTCATCGGCTCCAATTCGGAGTGCGACGGCTTGTTGCTTCTCTGGCCCCGCTGTGTTCTGGAAGCACATGTCCTGGGCTATGAACCCATCGCCCACAGCAGCTGCAGTGTAGTTGATTTGGCTTAACTAATTAGTCACTTAATTACACCCCATTGACTAATTAAGCATAGGAGAGTAAATTAAATCCATTTTTTAATCTATGAATCACTATGATTTCAATAATTTTTTTTCTTTATATTCTTTTAACGGTTAAAACTTAGATATCCAAATTATATCTACCGAGAGTAATAAAATTGATAACAATAAACAAATATATTATATACATGATTACGGTTAAGTCTACTTTTAATCCAAGTATAATTTCACTATTATTAAAAAAAAAAAAAAAAAGATTACAAGAGAAATCACATAACTAACGTCGTTGTCTTTCCGTAATTAAAAAATTTATATTATAGATTACCACCGAGACGTCAAATCCTATTTAGACAAGAGTATGCACTCTTTTAATCATCCTGATCTTCTAGATGGTTATGCAATGAACATTTTTTATCAGAGAGTTGATAAGATCTGGTGAAATTTTGGTGGAAAATCTGAATCTGAGCTCTAAAGGGGAGATTATTTTAATTCTCGTTACAATTAAGTAGGCTAATTTATCAAATATGTCATAGAGACAAAACAATATAGAAATTGAGCTCACAAACTAGCCGAAAGAGAGAAAATTACCTACGGTTGCAGAGTTAAATGTGGTTGATATCCCCCAACATTACGAGAACCAGTGATAATAGTGTAATCCATTCCTTCCCCAACAAGCATCACATTCTTTTTTTGTGATCCAAGTTAACATTTTCCTCGTAAATCCCTCTCCTCACCAAAACGACGACCCGTTTCTCGCTATTGTCTGGTATAGCAGCCACGGCTTCATTCAAGGTCTCGTAATCTCCGCTCCCATCCTTCGCCACCACAATATCGGGCGATATCCTTCCCCAAAGTCTGCAAAAGCCTCCGATCCCTGGCGGTAACCCACGTTGGGAAATCCCCGGTCACCGGCTCAATCACATTGGATTTCGCCGGAAAAAGCGTAACAAAAATTGCCAAGGAAGTTCTAGCCCTTAATAGCAGCTCATTCAGATGAGACTCCATTAGGTTTTGATATAATCCGAAGAACCATCCTCTAGAACCGTCTGAACAAGTCACGTGGTTAGTGAGGACGCCACTAAGCCATACATGAGGGTCTTCATGAGAACGAGTCGTTAGATTTGATGGAAAAGAATTGATTATGGAATCCACACCCTTTCTTTGGACAGGTCCATCAGCTCTCACAGTCAAGGAGAGCCGTTCGATCTTGGGGATTGTTGATCCGACGGCTGACGTCGTTTGGCCGTCTCGAAGGCTTTTTGTATGCGAGGTGTGGGTTTTTTCTAGGAAGGATTTGAGCAGATTACGATTATCAGCCATGTTCAGGCCGGTTACTTCTGAGATCATGGCTAAGGCATGATTGTTTGTTGACTGACTGATCACAAATTTTTATGGTGTAGAGACAATTCTGGAGAAGAAAAACCTGTGCTTACAAGTGCAGCAAAGGATATCACAAGCAAAAAAAGGTGATTTGGAATACCAACTTTTGGAGGCTTCAAGCAAATTAGCTGATTGATCTCCATGATTGGTGGTGGGGTTGTGACTTCTCTCGGCGAGGTACTGAAGTGTCTTTATGGTACCATTTTGGGACACTTGAGCCAAGAAATTTTTGTCGGGACTCATAGCTGCAATAAAAATCTGGATAAACACATTATAATTATTACTGATGAAATAAAAGTTGGTAAAGCCAATGGATTTATACATTTACAGATTCTTGTTACTTTTTTTATTATTAAAGAAATGTTACTAAAACGTACTTACAATCTGCAACAATAAATCCTTTTATAACATCAATTAATAGCGTTTCTCAAAAAACATTCCTGAAGTGGCGGCAATCAACAAAAACAAATTTGAAAAAAAGGCTCGAATTTTTTAGCGGCAATGGCCGATGAAATTTTTGCTTTTCTTGAAAAGGATAACCCACGAACTTCTGCGAACACCTAAGAAAGATAACTGCAACGGTTCTCAAAATCATTTTTCTCTAAAAATCGAAAAATGAGCAACTACATCCCCTAGAACTAGAAGGATGAAAACTGATCAAGTTAGAATCTCCAACAATCTCTTTCTTTCAAATCCCTAAAATTTTACCCAAATTCCGGATTAATCCTAATCTCCAAAATTTTCCCCAAAGCATTTACGATTTTTCTTTTCACCCATGAGTGCTCCTCGTTGTTTTGGACTTCATCGCATAAATGGCCCACCACCCTGTCTTTGCCGAATTGAACTCTGACTTGCGACCTTGTGCACTGTTCGGCGGAACATCGTCGTGCGACCATTTCGTCAAGTGACGACACCTTCGCTGGACAGGACTCTCGCATATCAGTTGGTTGCTGCCTTGGACGATTTGTCGGAAGTAAGTAAAATTTTGTCTAGTTGGAACGATTGTTTGAAGAAAATCTTATTTTCTGGTCTAGTTTGATTGACTTTGCCTTTTTATTTTTTTATTTTTTATTTTTATATTCTCAATTCATGATCCAACATGAAATATTTGCGTTTTACGCAGAGATGTTGTTGAATGTCATCCGAGACTATAATGCATACTTTTTTTTTTTTTGGGGGTTATTTTGTTCAATTATTTGTTCTTTTCATTTATGCATCAATTATTTAATTGGAATAGAGGCGTTTCTAAGTAAAAGAACCAACAAACAGAAAAATTAGGAAAACTTTGATCTAAGTTTGCTAACAATATTTGTAATTAGCATTTGGCAATTGAGTTATGAAAGAGAGTTTAATATTCATTTATAGACTGGGTTTTCGTCTTTGTTTGTTTTTTAATGTATATCATTGCATGCTTCATTTGCATTGTATAACTAGAAGAGAACTACTGAAGTGATATATTCTTCTAGAAATAATTAAGTGAAATGAAAATTTTCATTTGTTATTGAATAAAAAGTAACAAAATTTCAAAGAAATAAACTTAATCTTTTTAACAAAGTTTATGTTAATTTTTCTTCATCTTTTTCTTAAAAGCTATAAACATAAATTTATTTAGCGAATATATAGATATAAGCTTCTGGTACAACACAAAAGTGAAAAAAATGTGACAAGAAAAACCCATCTTTAGAAGATTCTTGAAGTTTTGGCTATTTGAACATTAAAATTCAGATCTTTTGTCCAATAAACAGGGCAAAATCTGAACTTGAAGAATGAATATTGATGTTTTGATGTAGACCAATCATTTTCATTGTTTAGCATATTGCAGCAGAGCTACCATATTAGGACCAAGATTTTGTTAAGGGGACGAAAAAGCTGATCATGGAAGATAAAAAAAGTTCACTACGAAACAATTAGATGATTATGACTAGACTTACATATAATTATCTTGTATTTGTAAAGGTGAGTTCATCTTGAAGCTCTTCCTTCGCCAAGACCCTAGACAAACATATAATATTGATTTGGTAACAAGGTTTCTATGAAGCTTCATTTAGTCCTATTTTCTGTTTTTTATATCCTCTCTGCTGTGAGAACAGTGATATGTTCTGTTGAATCATCCAGGAGACAAACAGTATTTTGGAAACTCTCCACTCTCCACTCTCCACACAGATTTAGTAAGTTAACCAGTATCTCTAGTTCTTTTGTGAGCTACTTGCCACTTGTCTTCTAGTTACCATTATCACGGTTGGCTTTGTTTAATAACTTATGTACTTAAGGTCCTAGGTGGCACTTACATATTCAATTGTATGCGTATTCATCAGTTGGTTTTGTTCTTGCAATATGCATGTGTTTGTCAAATAATTTAACCTTTCTTGCAGGAGAATGGGGTAATGAACTTGGTAGAAAGTTAGATAAAGGCGAACCTTCTTTTAATGGTGCAAAATCGATGCAAAATTGATACATGGGATGATGAAATTGGCTCCCTTGAAATTTGGCATAAAAGTTGGACTTTTGGCCAAAAATAAAATTATAAAAATAAATAAATATACACTTGCGCATGTTTTTGAATCCAAAAGTTCAAATTTGCATCTCTCTCTCTCCTAGTTTTGCAAGAAAGCCTAATGCATTTTTTGGAGATAAATTGAAGATGACTAATTGTAACGACCCGTCTAGCACTGACCGTTACCATATATACATACATGATTATCTTGTCTCGCATACTTATTTAATTTATAGCGGATTTTTTTTTTTTTTTTCCTACTACTATGAGAGTACTGTTTGAAATAATTTAAACATAAAATATAAACTTGAATTAGCAGAAGACATAGCGGCTTATCCCTTGCTTCACAGTTGCCCCACCAAGCTCCACCATCTTGTATCAAAATTCGCCAGTAGGTTGTTTACCTACAGCATAGACATAATACGTGAGCTTTCGCTCAGCAAGTACAACTATATTATCCGCAACGTATTCAATCATAAACTTAGCATAGCATATCATATACTAATCATGCATGATCCAATTATGCTTTGTTATGCTTACTTTATTATGCTTTCTTAATATACTTTATTCCTTATCTTGTTTATGGGCCCCTTATCATGAGTGTCGGTACCGGGCGCGCAACTATGGAATGATTGGGGCGGCCAACCATTTCCAACTCAAACCATAGTCCAACCCGACCTGACGCGGGTCGGCCCGACACAGGCAAGCTTGCTTGCCGTCATACTTATCTGTCATCTTGACCTTGTTCTTATTATTTGTGAACATGCTTCATGATGTCACATAACTTGAAATTATATCTTAGTCATGCAATTTACTTGACACCTCAAATCATAGATACATCATATCATACATCATATTACAACCAAAAGGCCTATGCTGTAGGCGGAGTTGTACTTACTTATCTGCTATATCCGATAATAAGCTGATCCAATTCAGGACACCTCAGGAGGTTAGGTTATTTTCTGCTATAAATAAGGACATAAGTAAGTGTTAGAACTGTTAGTAATACGACTAACATTTATATGATCCCTATTCTTAACTGTATAATATCTTATTGGGTTACCTTATGTTACCCTTAAGTTTAAAACTTAACTTGTTCAAATTAAAACTTAACTTTGGTTTATAAATCTATTTTCTTTCTTTTTTGAAAAACTTAGTCTTTAAAATCCTTTGTTCAATCTTATGAAAAATTGTAATTTTTGAGTAATATTCATAAAAATAGTAAAGTGTTGGAGACTGCCTTTGAATCAGTATTCCACAGTCAATTTCTTGGTGTATATGTAAAAATATCACTTTTCTGTATTGTTTTGGAAAATCCTGTGCAGGAATTTTCCTGTCTCCTGCACAGTTTTTGAAATCTGATTTTATTTAAAAATCCAAATCGAATTTGAAAAACTTTTCTTCACGAAAGTTTTACATCTTGAAAAATCCTATAACTTTCGTGTTTTAAGAAAAACCCAGTTCTGCCTTTAGCTTAGTCATTTTCCTTGTTAGAAGTTCCCAGACCGAGGCAAAATTCTGACTCGCCCAGGAATTCTTAGTCTCGGGTTTTTGTAAAAACGAAGGCCTTTGGAGCCTTATTTTGGAAAACTGTCTACGTTGTCCCCTAGGAAAAACCCTTCCGAACAACTTTCATGTTTTAAGTTTTCTTAAATTCGGCCTCTAAGGGCCCCAAATTTTACTTTTCCAGAAACCCGCCAGTTTTCACCCGAGAATGGCAGTTTTGGTTTGAAATTTGTATTTCGCCCTAACACGTGCATCCTACCTCAACCGAACGAATCGGGAGCCTATAAACAGTCATGCAACGTCTTTCTATCGTAAATTTTCTTTAAACACATTACCAATCAAACCTATGCAAATTTATTACTTAAATTGCACTCATTATGGTTTGCTTGGCTTTAGGTTGCACATTTCATTCTCAACCAATTTCTAACAACCTAACATACACATAATCATGTTCATCATGCTCATCACATAATAGGGACATAAAGCATATCATTTATCAACCAAGCATACTAAACTAGTCATGCAAACATAATTATTGAATCATGCAAACTTATAAACAAAACCAAACCACCCATAATCAAATCAAGCACAAACCCTAAGTTCAACCTAAGCAAAACTTAAATTGAGCTTATGCTCATACAAACTCAATGGAAATACACATAAATCTCTCAATTAAAACTTAATTGAGAAGATTAGGGTTTTGAAAGAATTTACCTCAATTAGGATCAAGGGTTTGGCTAGGCTTCTTTGGTTTTTCTCCTCTCCCCTTGTCACCACCAAAACCGGCCTCCTTGGCTTGTTTGGCTCCAAATTTCTCTCACCACCCTAGCTCTAGAATCCGGCCACTCTAATGCACAAAATCCGGCCACACCCAAATTTTTTTCTCCTCCCTTTCTCTTCCTCCCACAACCGGCCTTGAGCCAAAATGGGTCTCCAAAATTTTTTTCAAATTTTTGTTTGTTCCACACTAAAAATCTAACTATCCTAACACTCTAATCACTCTTGGTTTTGGAAAATTTTCTTTCTTTCTTGCTTCCCCAAATCCGGATTTTTGAGAGGAAAAATTGACAAAGTTTGGCTAGAATTTTTGATTTTTGTGAATAATGGTCCACCTATTTATAGGTGAAGGGAAACTTTCCAAAATTGCAAAATAGTCCTCAAAGAAGCAAAATTTTGCCCAAAGGGGTCTTAGGTGGCCGGCCATTAGAGAATTCTAGAGCCAAAATTTCTTTCCAATCTTAATTAATTCTATAGTGATGTCATAAATAAAAAGATAGGTGATGTAATCACCATTTAGAGCTTGTTTGGCTTAATCCTTGATAAACAGTCCAAATTCATGTTAACACAGATACTTTCAATACTGTTAGTTACTAATAACAGTATCTTGACACAAAATTGCAGTCCAAAATTTATCTGTGTAAAATTTGACTGTATAAAATTTTTCTTATAATTTGAAGTCCTTTGGCCCAAGATACCCTAATTTATGTGCTTGATTTTTCTAAGGTGATTTTAAATCTTAATCTTGTTATCTTGTCCGTAAAATGGTTTTTCGCAGTTTATTTTTCATACTGCTTGACCATAAGACAGTATCATCATATGGTTGACTTTTCTAGTCAACCATTGACTTTTTAGGTCAATTTTGACTTTTTAGGTCAAACTTTGACCACCATGCAACACCATGCAAACATGAAGTTTTTCTTCCTTTCATACTTAAAATGCCACATACTCGGTTAAGCAATCATTTTTAAGTCTCATAATATCATGAGGACTTATAAATTTAATAAAAAACCCATCTCAGGCTTTTCATGAATACCTTTAGAACATAGCATAAGTTTATTTACAAGAAAACGTAATGTCGTAAAAATTTAGTTATTACAATCTACCCCCCTTAAAAATTTTCGTCCTCGAAAATTAGAATAACTCGGGGTAGTTCTTTCTGATCTCATTTTCCACTTCCCAGGTTGCTTCTTCGACCTTGTGATTTCGCCATAATACCTTAACCATAGGAATGGTTTTGTTTCGCAGGACCTTCTCTTCCCGATCCAGAATTCGAACTAGCTTTTCTTCATATGTCAAGTCCGTTTGAACTTCTACTGGTTCTTGACTAAGCACATGCGATGGATCTGGTACATACTTTTTTAGCATTGAGACATGAAAAACATCGTGCATCGCAGCTAATTCTGGCGGTAAGGCAAGTTTGTAAGCTGCTTTCCCAATCCTTTCAAGGATTTCAAATGGTCCTGTATACTTGGACTGAGCTTCCCCTTTTTTCCAAATCTCATTACCCCTTTCATAGGAGCAATCTTGATGAATACTGCATCTCCAACTTGGAATTCCAAGGGTCTCCTGCGTTTATCGGCATAACTTTTCTGTCTGCTAAAAGCTATGTCGAGCCTCTGCTTAATCTTTTGATATCTTCAGAGGTCTTCTTGATGAAGTCTGTTGTTTGTAGCTGCTTCTGTCCAACTTCTTGCCAGTGAATGGGGGGATCGACATTTTCTTCCATATAGGGCTTCAAATGGCGCCATACCAATTGATGCGTGATAACTGTTGTTGTAAGAAAACTCGATCAATGGTAGCTTCTGATCCCAATTTCCTTTGAAATCTAGGACACACGATCTCAGCATATCTTCCATTGTCTGGATGGTTCGTTCTGACTGACCATCAGTTTGGGGGTGAAAAGCCGTACTGAACTTTAGTTTTGACCCCATGGCTTTGTGGACACTGGTCCAAAATCGAGAGGTGAAACGTCCATCACGATCCGAAATGATCGATTTTGACACTCCATGCAGCCTAACGATCTGAGATACATAGACTTCAGCCAATTTTTCCACTGAAAAGGTGGCTTTAATTGCAATGAAGTGGGTTGATTTGGTCAATCTATCCACCACAACCCAAATTGTGTCATTTCCACTCGCCGTCCTGGGTAATCCTACTACAAAATCCACAGTAGTTTGCTCCCATTTCCATTCAGGAAACTCTATTTTCTGCAATTCTCCTCCAGGATGTCGGTGTTCAGCCTTAACTTTCTGACAAGTTAGACACTTTGACACGTACTCTGCTACTTCGTTCTTCATTTTTGGCCACCAAAAATTTTCTCGGAGATCCTGGTACATCTTGGAAGCTCCTAGATGTACTGAGTATGGCGTCTTATGTGCTTCTGACATTATCTGATCCTTCAAAAATTCAAAGTCGGGAACACAGATCCTTTCCTTGAAATAAATAGTGCCATCAGCAGAGGTCTTAAACTCTTTGTTCTTTCCGCCAAAAAGTTGTGCCTTTAGCAAAAACGAATCTTTTCCTTGGTGTGCCTTGATGGATTCCAGTAGGTCGGACTGAAGAGTTAAAGAAGATAATTTCCCCGTGATCATTTCCAGGTTGAACTCAGAAATCTCCTTTTGTAGTGGCTTGAGAAATGCTTCGATAGACATTAACATGCCCATGGATTTCCTACTTAGAGCATCTGCTACCCTGTTTGCCTTTCCAGGGTGATAAAGGATCTCGCAATCGTAGTCCTTTACAAGTTCCAGCCATCTACGATGTCTCATGTTGAGCTCCTTCTGAGTAAATATATATTTGAGGCTCTGGTGGTCAGTGTAGATTTCGCATTTGTTTCCATACAAGTAATGTCTCCAGATTTTGAGTGCGAAAACCACTGCGGCCAATTCCAGATCATGCGTGGGATAATTCTGCTCGTGATTCTTCAATTGCCGTGATGCATAGGCAACTACCTTCCCATTTTGCATCAAGACAGCTCCTAATCCGCTTCTGGAGGCGTCACTGTAGATTACGAAATTTCCCGCATCTACATCAGGGATTATTAACACGGGCGCACTTGTCAGCTTTTTCTTGAGCTCTTGAAAATTCTCTTCGCACTTCTGGGTCCATTCATACTTTTTATCCTTTCGAGTAAGGGCTGTGAGCGGTGCAGCAATCTTGGAGAATCCCTCAACGAATCATCGGTAATATCCGGCTAACCCAAGAAAACTTCTTATTTCCGTAACATTCCTGGGTACCGGCCATGAACTGACCGCTTCTACCTTTGCAGGATCAACAGAAATTCCTTCTTTCGACACAACATGCCCCAAGAAATGAACTTTTTCCAACCAAAATTCACATTTTGTGAACTTTGCATAAAGTTGATTTCGCCTTAACGTTTCCATTACCAACCTGAGATGATGCGCATGTTCCTCCTTGGACCTTGAATAAATCAGTATGTCATCAATAAAGACAATGACAAATTTGTCCAGATATTCCTTGAATACTCGATTCATAAGATCCATAAAGGCAGTTGGGGCGTTGGTTAACCCAAAGGGCATAACCAAGAACTCATAGTGTCCATATCGTGTTCGAAAAGCTGTCTTGGAGATATCCGCCTCCCTAATCCTGAGCTGGTGATACCCTGACCGTAGATCGACTTTTGAGAACACAACTGCTCCTCGGAGTTGATCGAAAAGATCGTCAATCCTTGGAAGAGGATACTTATTCTTGATGGTAATCTTGTTCAGTTCCCGGTAATCGATGCACATTCGAAATGATCCATCCTTCTTCTTGACGAACAAAACGGGTGCTCCCCACGGAGAGTAACTTTGTCGGATGAATCCTTTGTCGAGCAGTTCTTGCAACTGCACTTGAAGCTCTCTCAGCTCGGCTGGTGCCATGCGATAGGGGGCTTTCGATATTGGTGCAGCTCCAGGTAGCAATTCAATCTCGAAAGAAATTTCCCTCTCTGGCGGAAGTCCCGACAAATCCTGCAGAAAAATATCTACAAATTCCTTTATAACAGGAACATCTTCCGGTGTTAGCTCCATTTCTTGATCCTTGTCCACCATGTTAGCTAAATATCCTTGACAACCATTAGCTAACATTTTCAAGCCCTGATTGCTGAAACGAATCGAGTTGCTGGGCTCCGAGACTGACCATAGAAGTTGAACTCTTCTTCGCCGTAAGGGTTGAACGTCACGCACCTCTTTCGGCAGTCAATCTTGGCGTTGTATTTACTCAAAAGTCCATCCCTAAGATCACATCGAAATCCTGAAGCTTGATTGCGATGAGATCTACATATAATTCTCTGCCACAAATTCCTACGGATGTGTTTCGTATCCAAAAATTGGACCACAAAATTTCTCCGGATGGCAGAGAGGTTTTGAAAGGTTGTTCTAAACTATCCACACCTCTCCCTATCTTCTGAGCAAATTCCAATGATATGAACGAATGAGTGGCACCAGAGTCAAATAAGACAATTGCGTCATAGGTGGCGATAGAAATCTGACCTGTCACCACATGCGAAGTTCCGGCTTCTGCATCTCCCTTGGTATAGGCGTAGATTCTGGCTTGAGGTTCAGGAGCCTCTAGTCTGCCCTGAGCGATCGACGGTCCTTCCAGTTTTGCTTGGACTGCATGCAACTGGCTATTGGTGCTCCGGCTTGGATAGGAAGGATTCTGGCCTTGGGTGTTCAAAGTGCAGTTTTTTGCAAAATGACCCTCCTTGCCACAGAGGTAGCAAGCATTCGACCCCATTCGGCATACTCCTGGGTGTTTCTTTCCGCACTTAGCACACACGGGGTAGCTATTGCCATTACCCTCATTTCCACGAGTAGTCTTTTTCTGAGGGTAGTTTCTTTGCTGACCCTGGCCAGTAGAGTTCTCTTTTCGTTTATTTTTCCCGAACTGTTTAGAGCCTTGAGCAAAACTGCGAGGCTGGCCCTTCTGGTTCATTTCATAATTCTGACGGGGCTGCGTCTGCTTCCCCATGGCCTTTTCTTCCTTTTTCGCCTTAAAAAATTGAGCCCGTTCTTCCTTGTCCCGGTTAATCCAATATTCTGCTCTTATGGCTCGACTTATACAATCGGACACACGAGTAGGTGGACTATCACCAGCACTGACTTGCTTGGCGATATCTGACCGGAACATCTTCATCATTAATCTGACTTTTTCTGTCTCACTTGGCACCAATTCCGGGCACAACCGGGCTAACTGCTCAAACTTATTAATAGCCTCCATTACCGTCATCGTTCCCTGTCTCAAACTAGTAAATTCATCCTGCTGGGCTGCCAGGATTTCTCTGTTAAAGCACATGGCTCGGAACTCTGACACGAAATCTTGCCAGCTCATGGTCGTAACGTCGCGACGCATCTGGACAGTCATCCACCAGTGCCTAGCGTCTTTCTTAAGAGCGAAGGAAGCACAGAGGACTTTTTCCTGCTCTGTCAATCGCATGAAATCCAAAATAACCTGGATGTCAATCAACCAATTGTCAGCAGGCAATAGGATCTGTTGGTCCCTCGAATTCGGTGCTTTCATCCGCCTAAATCTCTCATAAAGCAGATCTTCCCGTACTGGAGGTAAATTCACTTGTACCCCACAGGTGCTATTGGAACCTCTGGCTTGAACCTCTGGTTGAACATCAGGTACCGGAGGTACTATTGGAGGAACTCTGTTGTTCTGAGGGGGGACCTCGTTAGCTTGAGGTCTCTGGTTGATTTGAGCTAACTGCTCCCGGAGTCTATTCGTTTCTTGCTGTTGCTCAAGTAACTGCCGTTGCAAATTTGCTACAACAGTTGCTAGATCCGGTGCAGGTGGATTCTGGTTTACAGGTATTGTCTTGCGAGGGCGTACCATCTTTTAGTCCCTATTAAATCATAAGAAAAGATATTATCGGACTACTAGTATCCTTTCTTTCTTTATATCAATACGTATCATATCATAGTACGTCATATCATAACATATTTTTGTAATGTCATTATTGCTCATAACACAACATGGCTTGCATATTCATAACGTATCATAACATGACTTTCGTGATCATAACATAACATGGTATTTGAACTGTCTCTTTGCATTCTGACAAAAAGAGGTATTATATTTACAAAAATTTACAGATACAAAATTGTTACATCATACTGTATATACATGGCCAAAACTGGGATGGAAGTGTCTACCACTTTACCATCATACATGTGTACAAGCCTATCGTCAAAAAGGAATAAGCTAATACATCCGATCATAAAGTCAAAAAGTACAAACATATATCGTCAAACTAAGTCTAATCTATAAACTCGTCAGTAATCGTGGAAATGTCAGAGTCAACCTCCCAATCTTCGTCCTGAAGCGGAAACTCCTCCGGGTCTTCCAACCAGCCCACATGCTGAAGATCTGGATCCTCCTCATCTTCTTGCTCCAGCTCAGGATCTTCATCGTCGATCGGAATGTCGAATACTGGGGGATCCTCGGGTTGATCTTCCGGGGCAACGATAAAATCATCAATATCCTGATCCTCGGCGTCCATCCCTATCTCAGCCTCCTGGGCTGGTATCTCCTGTAATGGCACCGCGGGAATCGGATCCTCAGGTAAAACCGGACCCGGCTTGTAAACTGGCTCCGGCTCATAGACTGGCTCCGGCTCATAGACTGGCTCCGGCTCCCCAGCATCGTCGACTGGTGCCTGATGATCTCCAACAACAGCATCGGCCTGTACAGCCTGAGCGACGATCTCGGCCTCCATGATGTTATCAATCATGTGTGCTACAGTCATACCCCGCATAGGATCTATAACAAACTGTCGAATATGGGGTGGTAATCCGTTACGAAGTATCACGAGCGTCTGCAGCTCCGGGCTGTCTATATCCTGAGGAATATATGGCAACATAGCCTCCTGAAATCTCTGGCAGTAATGTCCCATCGACTCCTGCGGATAAGCGTGCCATGTCGCCGAAAAGCTCAAATATCTCGCATGCCTCATATCCCGATAGATCTCGGGATCACGATACTGCTCGGCGGCTCCCTCCTCAGGTGCAGGTTGATAGCGCTCTATCATTAGGGCACGAAAATCTGCCCAAGTAGGATTAGGCAATGCTCGCTCGCCTATCGTCAACCACCACATACGGGCCTCCTCTACCAGGCATCGAGTGGCTAATGAGACCTGTAGACGTGCCTCGATGTGACATAAGCGAAAAATTAGCTCCATATCATGTAACCATGATGTCACTGATGCTGGCCGTCTCGTACCGTCATAAGATAGTGGATGCGCCTCAAAGAACGATGATACGGTGTCGCGATCCGCGTCTACTTGATCCGGATCCATATCAACAAATCTACGTACCAAAATCTCATAATAAATATTTACATGAAAAAATTAACTTTAACTTACAATGATAGTGGTGATGGCAGGCGAACTGTGAAGTCAGGTAGCAGGGAACCGCTCTGATACCAACTCTGTAACGACCCGTCTAGCACGGACCGTTACCATATATACATACATGATTAATCTTGTCTCGCATACTTATTTAATTTATAGCGGAAATTTTTTTTTTTTTTTTTTCCTACTACTATGAGAGTACTGTTTGAAATAATTTAAACATAAAATAATAAACTTGAATTAGCAGAAGACATAGCGGCTTATCCCTTGCTTCACAGTTGCCCCACCAAGCTCCACCATCTTGTATCAAAATTCGCCAGTAGGTTGTTTACCTACAGCATAGACATAATACGTGAGCTTTCGCTCAGCAAGTACAACTATATTATCCGCAACGTATTCAATCATAAACTTAGCATAGCATATCATATACAAATCATGCATGATCCAATTATGCTTTGTTATGCTTACTTTATTATGCTTTCTTAATATACTCTTATTCCTTATCTTGTTTATGGGCCCCTTATCATGAGTGTCGGTACCGGGCGCGCAACTATGGAATGATTGGGGCGGCCAACCATTTCCAACTCAAACCATAGTCCAACCCGACCTGACGCGGGTCGGCCCGACACAGGCAAGCTTGCTTGCCGTCATACTTGTCTGTCATCTTGACCTTGTTCTTATTATTTGTGAACATGCTTCATGATGTCACATAACTTGAAATTATATCTTAGTCATGCAATTTACTTGACACCTCAAATCATAGAATACATCATATCATACATCATATTTCCACCAAAAAGGCCTATGCTGTAGGCGGAGTTGTACTTACTTTATCTGCTATATCCGATAATAAGCTGATCCAATTCAGGACACCTCAGGAGGTTAGGTTATTTTCTGCTATAAATAAGGACATAAGTAAGTGTTAGAACTGTTAGTAATACGACTAACATTTATATGTCCCTATTCTTAACTGTATAATATCTTATTGGGTTACCTTATGTTACCCTTAAGTTTAAAAACTTAACTTGTTCAAATTAAAACTTAACTTTGGTTTATAAATCTATTTTCTTTTCTTTTTTTTTTTTTTTGAAAAACTTAGTCTTTAAAATCCTTTGTTCAATCTTATGAAAAATTGTAATTTTTGAGTAATATTCATAAAAATAGTAAAGTGTTGGAGACTGCCTTTGAATCAGTATTCCACAGTCAATTTCTTGGTGTATATGTAAAAATATCACTTTTCTGTATTGTTTTGGAAAATCCTGTGCAGGAATTTTCCTGTCTCCTGCACAGTTTTTGAAATCTGATTTTATTTAAAAATCCAAATTGAATTTGAAAAACTTTTCTTCACGAAAGTTTTACATCTTGAAAAATCCTATAACTTTCGTGTTTTAAGAAAAACCCAGTTCTGCCTTTAGCTTAGTCATTTTCCTTGTTAGAGTTCCCAGACCGAGGGCAAAATTCTGACTCGCCCAGGAATTCTTAGTCTCGGGTTTTTGTAAAAACGAAGGCCTTTGGAGCCTTATTTTGGAAAACTGTCCGCGCTGTCCCCTAGGAAAAACCCTTCCGAACAACTTTCATGTTTTAAGTTTTCTTAAATTCGGCCTCTAAGGGCCCCAAATTTTACTTTTCCAGAAACCCGCCAGTTTTCACCCGAGAATGGCAGTTTTGGTTTGAAATTTGTATTTCGCCCTAACACGTGCATCCTACCTCAACCGAACGAATCGGGAGCCTATAAACAGTCATGCAACGTCTTTCTATCGTAAATTTTCTTTAAACACATTACCAATCAAACCTATGCAAATTTATTACTTAAATTGCACTCATTATGGTTTGCTTGGCTTTAGGTTGCACATTTCATTCTCAACCAAATTTCTAACAACCTAACATACACATAATCATGTTCATCATGCTCATCACATAATATGGACATAAAGCATATCATTTATCAACCAAGCATACTAAACTAGTCATGCAAACATAATTATTGAATCATGCAAACTTATAAACAAAACCAAACCACCCATAATCAAATCAAGCACAAACCCTAAGTTCAACCTAAGCAAAACTTAAATTGAGCTTATGCTCATACAAACTCAATGGAAATACACATAAATCTCTCAATTAAAACTTAAATTGAGAAGATTAGGGTTTTGAAAGAATTTACCTCAATTAGGATCAAGGGTTTGGCTAGGCTTCTTTGGTTTTTCTCCTCTCCCCTTGTCACCACCAAAACCGGCCTCCTTGGCTTGTTTGGCTCCAAATTTCTCTCCACCACCCTAGCTCTAGAATCCGGCCACTCTAATGCACAAAATCCGGCCACACCCAAATTTTTTTTCTCCTCCCTTTCTCTTCCTCCCACAACCGGCCTTGAGCCAAAATGGGTCTCCAAAATTTTTTTTCAAATTTTTGTTTGTTCCACACTAAAAATCTAACTATCCTAACACTCTAATCACTCTTGGTTTTGGAAAAATTTCTTTCTTTCTTGCTTCCCCAAATCCGGATTTTTGAGAGGAAAAATTGACAAAGTTTGGCTAGATTTTTCTAATTTCTTGAATAGTTGTTCACCTATTTATAGGTGAAGAGAAACTTTTTAAATTTGCTAATTGGTCCTTGGAGAAGCAAAATTTTGCCCAAATGGTGTCTTAGGTGGCCGGCCATTAGAGAATTCTAGAGCCAAAATTTTTTTTTCCAAACTTAATTAATTCTATAGTGATGTCATAAATAAAAAGATAGGTGATGTAATCACCATTTAGAGCTTGTTTGGCTTAATCCTTGATAAACAGTCCAATTTCATGTTAACACAGATACTTTCAATACTGTTAGTTACTAATAACAGTATCTTGACACAAAATTACAGTCCAAAATTTATCTGTGTAAAATTTGACTGTATAAAATTTTTCTTATAATTTGAAGTCCTTTGGCCCAAGATACCCTAATTTATGTGCTTGATTTTTCTAAGGTGATTTTAAATCTTAATCTTGTTATCTTGTCCGTAAAATGGTTTTTTTCGCAGTATATTTTCCATACTGCTTGACCATAAGACAATATCATCATATGGTTGACTTTTCTAGTCAACCGTTGACTTTTTAGGTCAACTTTGACTTTTTAGGTCAAACTTTGACCACCATGCAATACCATGCAAACATGAAGTTTTTCTTCCCTTCATACTTAAAATGCCACATACTTGGTTAAACAATTATTTTTAAGTCTCATAATATCATGAGAACTTATAAATTTAATAAAAAAAAACCATCTCAGGCTTTTCATGAATTACCTTTAGAACATAACATAAGTTTATTTACAAGAAAACGTAATGTCGTAAAAATTTAGTTATTACACTAATATTGAACAAGTTACTAGTTCTCTAGTTGTATAGAATGCTGAGAAAGTGTTAGTAAAACAAAAATTATATGATTTGCGATTTGGACCTTTGGTAGCTTCGTGTAACGTTTATTATTAACATATGCAAATAATTTTTTTGTCCCATGCTTATGTAGGAAGGGGTGAGAATGTTTGAACAATTGATAGAAGATACAACTTGGAGACTAGAGAAAGATGTGAACCATTGATAAAAGACAAGCATGTTTGGAGGCTTTTGGTTGACTGTACAATTTCCTTGGAAGACTCAATAAGATGTGTTTTTCCCCTGTTTTAGTTGAATTACTTCATTTAGGATATTCTGTGACTAAACCGTTGTTGCTTTTCTTTTGATGAATTATACAATATGTTGTGAATTTTAAATTTTATGAGTGCTTGGAATGGCTAATATGTTCTTAAAATGATTTTGTACTTATACCAATAAAATAATAATTGAAATTATTTAATTGTCTATTAAAAATAGGGATTAATAATTGAGATGGGAATGCTTTAATATGTCATTTGATAAATATCAAAATAGCAAATTTTAAGATTTTACGAATGTTGTGCCATGCTACCCAAACATAGCACCAGAAAAATGCTACATAAAGGAAAACATTGCACCAGAAAAACGCTGCGTAATGGTCAAACAAAGCATCAAAAAAGTGCTATTATAGACACAAACCTTTAATAACAGGGACAGTAATAATGTTTACTAAAATGTTGTAAAATTATTATTATAGCGTTTTTTAAATGCTATGAAATGCCCTTTTTGTTGTAGTAAGTTTGGTTTTTTGCTTGTTTCCAAATTCTATGTACAAGATTAACTCTTTTCTTATCGAATCTTCACAACGTTAAATTTATTGTTTTAAAATCTTACTATCATGCACTCCATCAACTGCTGTCTAACTAATAGATAAAATTTTTTTTATCTTTTTGCTTAGAAAATTTTGTTTTTCTTTCTAAGATAATAAAATAGAACCTTTCATTATTAGTTGGGTTATCGTGTCTTTAAGTGTATTTGAGTTTTGTTGGACCTTTTGTATCAATTGATATTTTCTCAATTGTTTATGAAAATATATATATATATATTTTGGGGGGGTGGGGGGGGGGGAGGTGTTATTCAAGATAGGTGTTATTTATTGTAATGTAAAGTATTTTTTACTAAAGAAAAAGAAAATAAAATATGAGACGTCTTGGGCCTTCATTCCTTCCATAACTGACAACCGAAGAAAATGAGGCATCAATGGTGGACCAACCATCAATAATTGTGATGCTTGATTTACGTGGAGCGGGTAATTTTTTTTTCTTTTTAATTTGGGGACAGTGTTTATAAATTTAAATATCTAGTAAAATTAGATTGGTGATGGTGCTCTGGTACTAAATTTGCTAGATTAAAGATAATGTACTTTAAAGTAAGAAAATGAATTATAATTAGATCAATAAATATTATGGATCACTTGTTTTGTCACTGTATTTCTCGTTGTCTTTTTTCTAATGATGCCATTTCATTCCACTTTTTATTTAAAATGAAGCATAATTATGGACCATTGTTTTTACCGCTAATTACAAAAATGCTACTTCATTTCAAAAAAAAAAAAAAAAAATTGCTACTTACAAAACTGCCATTATCGTGTCCTTTTTTACTTTCTTATTATTATTTTATTTTATAAGTACCCCTCTTAGTGTCTACTTACATCATTTTTGGTTGTACATGAGCACGGTTTCTTGGAGAGCAAATGAGCCAACGTTCTCATTTAACAAAAAATTGAACATAATTTGCAGTAAATTTGACTGTTGTTTGAATGTTGTACAATATATCAGCTTTAAAAGTACAATCAGACAGTTTATTACCACAATTTTAGTCCAAATTAGTAGATGATATATAATTAATTGGTCCTATATATGTTATATATAGTTTTAATTTATTTGCATATATGAGGACCAAAATATATTACTCAAGTAGTTCCGACATTATTATATATATATATATATATGCTAATGCTTACTTAGCAGTAAGCATTATATTGCATTGTTTTTGTACATCGTCGGAGGTTAGTGAAAACACATCAGAAGATGATAATAGGATGAAAATGGATGCATGAAGACGGGAGAAATCAAGAATGATGACTACCTCAAAAGACTATTTTTTTAATGGGAAAAAGACTAGAAAATTTCATATTAAAGAGTGGCAAATATAATAAATGATAAAATAACTTACTATATTTACCATTCGTTTTTATTTGAAATTATGAGACATGACATGTGGTGGTACAAGAAGAAAAAAGTGATATAATAATTGAATATAACATTTCTCTGAACAGAACAAGTACCAATAATAATTCAAAAATGTCGGGCCTACCAAAAAAAAAATAATAATTAAAAAAGAACACCCACATTGGACTATTGGTCACATTTATTATGTGGTTATACAGATACTCGACTCCTTTATCATACTTTTTTTTTTCTTTTTTTCAAAAACAGTACTTTGTCCTACTTTTTATATTTTTTTGAGAGGAACCTTTCGTACTTTTACAATTATCGTAAAGATAGGTGATTTGGATCAGCTGTTGAATTATTCACATGATCTCTTTTTCTTTTTTGTTGTAGCTAATTTGTTTTTTATGAGTCCAGATAATAAATTACCTTCTTTAAGTTTCAATCTTATCCTTTTTGTACCAAATTCAACTACAAAGTACATATTTTCAATCTTATCCTTATGGTTCACATTTTTTATTATGCTATTGTTATAGTTTAAACTTTTATAATTTTGTAAAAAATTGTCCCCTCTAACATAAATTCTTAAATCTACCACTGGTCTGTCCAATCAAAATCATTTGGTAGAACTTTAATAAAAAGACCAATTAGAAAAAGAATTAATAGACCCATCAGCAAATATTTATCGTCAAAGTTACAAGTACAAAGTGAATGACTTTAACTCATTTTTGCACCTTTTTGTTTTTCGTAGAACAGTTTTGTACTTTCATTCTTTTCTCAATAGAAAACGTTATATCATGCTTTAGCTTATTATTAAAAACACTAGTGCATTAAACAAATAAACAAATAAATAAATAATTGTAATATTGTATTCTTTGGAGAATGCTTTCAAAAGTACGAAGAAGTAATATTTTATTGATATTGCGCAATTTTATATCGGTAAGACATTTAAATTCTATCAATTTGCATGTCTTTTTTTGTTATGATGTGTTTATCTGTCCATGTGTGATTGCTTGCTTATTGATTCTTTTTTGTTTTCGAAGACTCTTCTTTTTTTCGCGTCGCTCTTTTCTGCTTCCATATGTCAAGTTTTGCTCCTTCCCCCCTTTTCCTTCCTTTTTCCCCCTGCAGTGTTGTTCATTATAACAAACGTTTCTTCCTTGTTTCTATTCGATTATTAATGACTGAATTCTTTTTTGTTTTAATTTGCTAATCCAAACGTCCATCAACCTGCACATTAAAGAAATAATAAATAATAAGAAAATAATAAAAAGAAGAAGAGAAGAAGAAGAACACAGCGATGTTTAATGTGGATGTACTTCCACGGATAAAAAACAATAATAATTTATTAATGAGAGCACTATTAGACTCTTATATAAATACAAGTTACAATACACAAAATCAAGTAAACTACCTAATACTTACAAATTAATCCACTAAAATCAAGACTTACAATAATTACGAATAAATAAAATTCCGAATAAAGATAATTACATACAAAATGATAACTTTCCCTAATGTTAATATTAACTTTCCAAATATGTCCTCGTAAGATGGAGTTCTAATACGAGATCCAATCTTGAACTATAATAGAAGAAACTAAAATAAATAATTTTTTTCTTTTTTTCCTTTTTTTTTTCAATGTATAGAAAATAAATTTTTTTTGCCGTCTCTTTCTGTTTGTTGTAGCTTTATTTTAAAAAAAATAAATGATACATGTGTTTTAGATATTGTAAAAAAAAAAAAAAAAAAGCAGCTTCTTGAGATAGTTTTAAATCTTTTCCTTTTTGTACCAAATTAGTAAGTGATTTTTTGCACATTTTTTGTAGAACATTTTTCCATTTTTCTTCTTATTTCATTCTTTCTATTAAGAAAATGTTATATTGAATGCTTTAGCTGATTACGTAGTCTTAAATTCTTTGGAGAATTGTTTGATTAAGTATGATGAAAGAAATTTTGTTGGTATTCCACCATTCTATATAGTACTAGTTGATTACTTATTTATTTGAGATTTTATGTATGAAACATAAGTACTTAAAATTCAAAACTTAGGGTAATTGATTTTTTTTTTCAAACAAAAATATTGTGATTAAAAGAATTCAGAGAGGAGCAAATAAGAGAGATAATTGTAAAAATATTTTAGTTTTAAAGAGACAATACAAATAGATCTTACGTAGTTCCGTCCTTAAATAATATATCCTTTGATCTTCTAGTAAATATAGTAAATATATATATATATATATATCCTTCGATCTTCTAGGAAAAAAGCTGAAGATCAGTGGCTTTTAATGCAATTAGATGGACAAATGTTTAAAGGCTGCAAGTTTTTCTTCTCTTAGTATTAACATGTAAATAAGAGCATTCCTAATTTTAAGGCCAAATGTCCATGCTTCTGTTATAAGTTAGCATTTAGGTAGTAAATTCATTCTTCAATGCAATGGTATTTTTTTTTATATGTATATGTTTTTTTTTTAAAATATCAGTTTACATACAATGTAATGGTTTTTTTAATATAAAGTTTGGCAAAATTGTCTCTGATGTTAAATTTGGTATCAAATATATATAGTAGTACAAAGCTTAAAAGTTTATTACAAAAAGAAGATATTGCCTTCAAAATAGTACGCATTGTAATCGTTCCAATTCTAACAGTACTATATTTGACACAAACTTTTGTTTTCCTAATTTCTATTAATTTGTTTAGTTTAGTTTGGTTTTTTTTTTTTTTTTTTTTGGGTCGACGCTTGATGTATCTTACAGTACAGGATTTTACCCGACCCTCATAACTTCTTCGAGAATTTTTTTTTTTTTTGAAAGAATAAAGAGATCATCTCTCTTGTTTGTTTACTACCTATCTTAATTTGACTTTTGCAGTGCAATTAATCCTTTAATTTTTTTCAGAGAATTATTTGAAACCTTTTTCTATGTTAAACATTGAATTTTCTTATTACTTGCGCTCATTTGCAATATTCCATATTATATATGCTCGAAGCATCCAGCTTAAATATCTCTTATTTTTTCATATTCTGAACATAATGTCACATCAATTAAGAATTTTAATTAATATATTTTTAATTAACGTAATATGATGTTATTAAAGAACATGATAAAAGGAGATATAGTAACATAATATTATTAAAGAACATGATAAAAGGAGACATAATAAAAGGGACATGGGAAATCGGATCCATATATATCCAACACCCCTTGCATCTTGCTCAAAGCTATGCAATGGTATTCCTCTCATGCAATAGAAATTTGCAGTATTATTGGTGACGATCGATGCAATAGCCTAACCAAGTAACATTAACATGATCTATTTTTGGTGCGCTTAACTCTTCTTCTCTCGTGGGAAGCCAACTAATAAAATAAGGATTCAATGGAAATTAGTGAAAATATGTATGAATATTAATACATATTAATATTAATTAATTATTAATTAGTCAAAAATCATGATCAATTAGTGATTGACTAATTAATTTTTTTTTCAAAAACAACAATTTTTTTAATTTTACAAAACTTCAGCTACTTATTATTATAATACTTCTTAAAAAAAAATTACCATTAGCCCACAACAAATCCCTTTATTTATTTGCATACTGATATATTTTGCGGACATACATGTAAACTGATAAACCCACCGTAAGCCATTTTTTTTTTTCCACGTTCACGTATACACGAACCCCTCCGTGTAAGGCACTCCAGTGGACTCCAACCAAGAACCGCCTTGTATGAGCTCCGCCACCGTGAACTGCTCGGCCACCGCCGGGCTTGTAATGACATGATAGCCAGGCCATTTTACCCTCGCGCTAGTTCCAGAACCTGGTCCTCTGTTCCTATACTCCCCATAGAACAACGTCTCCAGTGCAAAATCTCCATCCCACTTGTACCACCCAGCTGGGTCAATGACGTCACCGATGTAGGACTCCATAACCACAGTCCTAGACCACTTCTTCCAAGGACGGCCCAAATACGTCTCGAACGTGTCCTTAGCGGGCTCGAGATCGGCGCTGGCGAAGATTTCACAGTTCTGGATCGAAGTCCCGGTTTTCTGGTTCGGGTCGGTTTGGCCTTGGGACGTGATCATGTTCTTCTGCGCCGTCATCGGCTTTCGGGGAATGATCTTGCAGTTCTGGAGCACGACGGCCGCGTTTCCGAAGATGAAGTCGATGGTGCCGGTGATGGTGCAGTCCCTGTAAAATTGGCGGTGAGAGTGAGGGTAGAGACTGTCTCCTTGTAAGTCACCATTCTCACAAACACAACAAACCGTTTCTTGCTTTTGTCCGGTATTGCAGCCACAGCTTCGTTCAAGGTCTTGCAATCTCCGCTCCCAATCTGTACCACCACAAAATCCGGCTTTATTTCCTTCTCCAAACTCTGCAACAGCCTCCGATCCCCGGCGGTCACCCACGTCTGGAAATCCCCGGTCACCGGCTCAATCACTTTGGATTTCGACGGAAAAAGTGTAACAAAAATTGCCAAGGAAGTTCTAGCCCTTAATATCAACTCACTCAGATGAGACTCCATTAATATCTTGGTATAATTATTAGAAGAACCCTCCTCTAGACCGTCCAAACAAGTCACGTGGTTAGTTAAGACGCCGCTAAGCCATGTATGGAGGTCTTCATGAGAACGAGTCGTTAGATTTTGATGATAAAGAATTGATATGGAATCCTTAACCCTGTCATTGGACAGGTTCATCGGCTCTGCACAGTCGAGGAACGCCGTTCGATCTCGAGGATGGTGGATCAGACGGCTGACATCGTTCGCGGTCTCGAAGGCTTTTTGTATGCGAGGCGTAGTTTTTTCTAGGAAGGCTTTGAGCAGATTAGGATGATCGGCCATGCTCGGTCGCTTTGTCGAATATTCCAGGCCGACCGACGTAGCTTCGGAGATCATGGCTAGGCATGATTCTTTGTTGTCCGATTGATCACAGATTTTATGGTGTAGAGGCAATTGTGGAGAAGAAAAACATGTGCTTACAAGAGCAGCAAAGGATATGAAAATCAGAAAAAGAGTGATTTTGGAAATGGAACTTTTGGTGGCTTCAAGCAAATTAGGCTGATTGTGTGACGCCCCGACTTACAACATCTACGTAGGGGGACGACTACGTAGACGCGGCTTACTTAGTTTAAATCTCGAGCTTAAACTTAAGCTTGCTGAAAATTTCAGAGTAAAATTTTTTTTTCTTTAAAACTTTATTTTAAAACTCTTTTACTCTCAAACTTAAACTTGACTTAGTCTCATACTTATTCTCATACATAAAACTTAACTTATCTTCATACATATTCATATGTACTCACCTGAGTACCAAGATCGTGGACCAGACCCGACCTAGCGCGGATCGGTACAACACAAGGTAACTTGCTTGCCATACATACTTGAAACTTTTCTTAAAACATACCATTACTTCCTTATAACATAACAAAACACATTTTACAAACGTATTTTACAAAAACATATTTTCCAAAACCCGTGGCGGTGTCCATTCCACATTTCACAGTCCGCAGTACCAACTCTCCACAGTATTGCATCAAGTATTGCCGGTAGGTCACTTACCTACAGCATGAACGTAAGTAATGAGCTAATGCCCAGTAAGTACAATATTCAATCCGTAAAATATTTTACGTGCAAGAATGCGTGAACCGATTATGTTTTCTTATAAATCAATTATGCTTTCATTAACTTGGTTCTATTCCCTACCATGTCATGTCATATGTGCACGTACCGTGGTACATATCCATGGAGTGGTTGGAGGCGGCCAATCCAAACCAAGTCAAACCATGAAACTAATCGTTTACATAGAGTGATTGGGGTAGCCAGTCCAATCCAATTCAAACCATAGACTAAAACCATTTAAACCCGCCCTCGTGGCAAGTCGGTACGACACCATAACATTAACTTGTCTTATCCTATCTCATGACTTAACTTATTCTTACCATGTGATTTAATATTCGTGAACATGCTTCATGATGTCACGTAGCCAAACATACAACATAAAATAATCTCAATCATAATACATCATAACATAACTTACCATATCATAACATACCATAACGTAACATATCATAGCATAATATCATAATATAAACTTATCATAACATAAACTTCATAGCATAACATCACAGCTTAAACTTATCATAACATAACATAAACTTATCATAACATAACTTAATCTTATCATAACATAACTTAATCTTATAATGTTATCATAACATAACTTAAACTTATCATAACATAACTTAATCTTATAATCTTATCATAACATAACTTAAACTTATCATAACATAACTTAATCTTATCATAACATAAGCTTCATAGTATAACTTCATAGCATAAGCTTATCATAACATAACTTCGTAGCATAACATAAACGTATCATAGCATATGCATCAATACATGATTTCTTAAAACATGTCATGCAACAAAAATGTTTTGTTCATGCTGTAGGCGGAGTTGTACTTACCTGTCGTCCTACGCTCTTAGTTTATCGCCAAACATAGCACACACTCCTGTTTCCTAACAGGGTGTAAGATAAGAATCAGTCATATTCTATCTTACCATAAATCATAATCCTTAAAAGTTAATATCCTTTTAGGTTACTACTAGTAACCCTGGGTATGAGCTCAAACATAAATAGGTTAATGTCCTATTGGGTTACTAAGACCTAATAGTGGTATCCCATTTGGTTACCATATTACTTAGCATAATTCAGTTATTTCTTTTCTTCAGAAAACTTGTTCAATTCTTGAAAACAGTTTCTTAATTCAAGTGTCAGTGCATGAGTAGGGATTTCTTGTTTTTGCACTGTTTTCTTAAAATCCTGTGTAGGAATTTCTTGATTCCTGCACGGTTTTGGGAATCTAATTTTACTTTAAAATATGTTTGGAATTAGAAAAATATTTCTTCATGAAAGTTGTAGATCTCGAAAGATCCTAAAACTTTCATGTTTTATACAAAACCTAATTCTGCCTTTAACTTGTTCATTTTCTTGGTTGAAGTCGGCTGGCCGTGCATAGGGTCTGGGCAGACTAGGTCTCGGATTTTCATAAAAACAGAGGCCTTTGGAGCCGTATTTTGAAAAACTGTCCACGTTGTCCCCTAGGAAAAACCCTTCCCTACAACTTTCATGTTTTACGTTTTTCCAAAATCTGCCTCTAAGGGCCTCAAAATTTCGTTTTCAGATTGCTGCCCGGTTTTACCCGAAACTGGCAGTTTTTCTTGAAATCCGTTTTTACGTAAAGTCTACGCGCACACTACCTCAAACGGTGGCAACCGTGAGCCTACGACAAACATGCAGCGTATCTAACGGAAAATCATATCATCATACATCCATACATAAAATCATAACACATAAATAAAAACCTAGATCTAGCTTACCATAACATAGATCTAGCTTACCATAACCCTAATCAAGCACATACTAAACTTTTGCATGAAAATAAATGAGCTTAAGCTCTTACAAAACCCACTGAAAATATAAACACTTGAATCAAAACTTAATAAAAAAGCTTAGGGATTTGAGAGGATTACCCCTAGATCTTAGAGGTGAAATCTCAAGCTTGGATCCAAAATTTCTCTACCTATTCCTTCTCTAAAATCCGGCCAACCTCTTTTTTTTCTCTTCCATGGGTTCGGCCTTTAGGTGAGGGGGAGAGAGAATGGGTGGAAATTTTGGCAGAGTTTCGGGTTCAATTCAATGCTCAAAAATTGTGAACCAACTACCCCTATTTATAGGTGAAACTTAAAGTTTCTATAATTGCATATAAGGGTTTAATGAGCAAAATATTTGCCCAAGGACCCTCCTAG
Source organism: Ficus carica (assembly GCA_009761775.1). NCBI lineage: Eukaryota > Viridiplantae > Streptophyta > Magnoliopsida > Rosales > Moraceae > Ficus > Ficus carica. Next base: position 18,214,784 of record CM019739.1, on the reverse strand, counting down.
GTGGCCGGCCATTCAACCATTCAAGGGTGAGCCAAGAAAATGGCTTGGCCATTAGCTTGATGTTGTGGATGAATGTGAGCCAAGTAAATGGCTTGTTCACCAAGGCACTCTAACAACTGGCCATACAAGGTGTGTGAGCCAAAAATTTGGCTTGCTCACCAAGCTACTTGGTTGCTTACCTCACCATGCCTACCTCATCAAGATTACATCACCAAGCTTACCTCACCAAAGCAAAACTTGTTCACCAAGTCTTGCTAAAGAACCGGCCATGCTATGCTAGAACAAGTGTGTGAAAGCCAAAGAGGGTGATGTGTCCAAAGGTGGACCTACCACACATTTTTCTTTCTTGCATTTAAGTCCTCAAAAACAAACATATTTGCCCCCCTAAATCCTTAGAGTGGCCGGCCATGATGGAGTGATTTGTTGGCAAATTTTTCAACCACAATTCATGCTTAAATCTTACTTTCCATAATTTTCAAAAATCCAATTAATCCAATTGGTCATCACCCTATGAGGTGTCCTCCTAATTAAGGCTCCATTTGGTTTTTCTCCACCAATGCAGTCCATAATCATACTCATAAGGATTTTACAAATACTGTTTTCACTTAAAACAGTACTGTTTCACTAAATTGCAGTCCAGAGTTCATCTGCGTAAAATTGGACTGCGTATGGATTTTTCTTAGAACTTGAAACTATTTAATCCATACTGCTCTAACTAATGTGCTTGATTTTTCTATGGTGGTCTTATAGCTTATTTGACTGAAATAAGGGTTTTTCGCAGTATAATTTCCATACTGTTGATTACACTGCAGTACCATCTCAGTCAAACCAAAAGTCAACTTGGTCAACCCAAAGTCAACCTTAGTCAAAGTTGACCCGAAGAAAATCATAAATTCCTATTTTGTCCTTTTTCCTCAAAAGGCCCCGTGCTTGACAAAGCAACCTATTATTAAGTCTCGTAGCTAATTAAACGAGAACTCAAATATATTCTGATATTTACTCAGATCATGAGCTTTATATCGACATACATAATAAAATCTTAGATTTTCCTTATTTCTAAGGAAATCATAAGTTCATTGAAATTTCGGGTTCTTACAGATTTATTGCCATGATTGGTGGTGTGGTTGTGACTTCTCCAGGCAAGGTAGTGAAGTGTCTTTTATAGTACCATTTAGGACACTTGATGAGCCACGAATTTTTGTGGGGACTAATAACTACAATCAAAATTTTAAAAAAATTATCATAAATATATTCATGATTAAATAAGAGTTAGTAAGACTTTAGTGGTGCTGACACTAAATTAGGATGTCTTTGTGCATCATTATTTATATATAAAAAAAAAGTTAGTAAAACGTAATTACTAATCTAGTCAAGACAAGTTTGGTCTTTTACTTGTTACCAAATTCCAAGTACAGGACTAACTTTTCTCTTAATTATCTTATTTTACTATTTTGTATTTACATAGATAATTTCTTCTTTTAAAATCTCTATCATGCACTCCATCAACTGCTGCCTAAAAGATGAGATATAATTTTTTTTTTTTTTTTTTTGCTTAGAAAAATCTCTTTCTTTTCTTTCTTTCCAAGCTAAATTAGTTGGGTTATTTTTCCTTTAAGTATATTGAATTCTGTTCCATTTTTGTATAAATTGATATTTTCAATGATTTTTAAAAAATAAATAAAAGTTCCTTCTTCTTTTTCTTTTTAGGTGGACTTGTTAAAAGAAAGAATGAATGAAAGAACGAAAAGATGAGGCACTCCTGAGCTTCATTCCTTCCATCCTTGGTGACCAAAGGACGTCAATGATAGACCAACCATCAATTTATTGTGATGCTTGATTTAAGTGGAGCAGGTAACTTTTTTTTTTTTTTTTTTTCTTGGGACCAGATTTATAATTTAAAATATTTGGCAATTCAGTGTTGGTGGTGATGCTTGGTACTAAAATTAATTTGGTAGATTAAGTGTATTATACTTCCAAACACGAAAGCAAAATATTATAATTAGACCGAGAAATACTATAGTCACTTGTTTCATCGCTCTATTTCTCATTTTCTTTTTTTTACTTATTATCATGTAATTCCACTTCTTATCAAATATGAAGCATAAATATGGACCATTGTTAATTAACTGTATATTACAAATATGCTACTTACAAAGTTGCCTTTATTGTGTCCCTTTTTTACTTTCTTCTTCTTATTTTTATTTTTAAAGTACTCCTCTTAGTGTCCTTATTATTTTTTTTTTTCTTCTCTTCTCTTCTTTTTATTTTCAAGAATGAGAGGGATATCATTTAACCGCATCATTTCTTGTTACACATAAGCATGGTTTCTCGGAGAGCAAATGAGCCAACGTTGTCATTTAAGTATGATTAAAATTTGATCAACCAATGATCATGATGTTGCAGCTAATTAATATGGAAAATTACAACAGAGTGTTGTCTAATTATTGTGACGTCAATCGGAACTTTAAAGTAATTAGAATGGTAATCTAATAAGGAGAGTAAAAGTACTATCACACAGATGAGTACCAAAGTTATTTACCAAAAAAAAAAAGTTTATTACCAAAGTTGTAGTCGAAATTTAGTATAGATAAATTGGTCCTTATATCGTATAAAGTTATAATTTATTTGCATAACAATCCCAAATATATTATCATATATATTTGGAAATCAAATGAGTGCGACTGCCCTTCAGTATATTTGTTAGCGTTTTAGCTTAGCTTCTTCTTTTTCTTTCTTTTTTGGAAGTTGCTTTTCTTTCCCTGTTTTGGAACTTTGATTTATTATTTTCCTTTTTTTTTTTAATAAAATTACTATGACATTGAAAAGAGATGAGGATGGTAAAAAGGTGTTGATGTAATCGGGATATCTTCATTATTAAAAAAAAATAGTACACAAGTAGTGACATTGTTATTATAATGCAATGTTACGTGTACTAATGCCATCTTTCCAACACCGGTATTGCATTGTTTTTATTTATATCGTCGGAGAATAGTGCAAACACTTCTGAATTACCTCTCGTAAGATCCTCTTTTTTAGGGGAAAAATAATGGAAAAAACATCATGGATGATAAAACAATCGAGTATATATTTTTTAATCATTTAATTAAAAGTTAGGATGACATATGGCAATCTGTGGGAGAAAAAAAAGGAAAAAAGAAAAGTGATAAAACAAGTGAAACTAACATTTCTTTACGAAGATAACAGAAATAGTACCATTAATAATTAATAAGCAACACCAATATTGGACTCATTTTTTATGTGGTTTTACGATTATATAAATTATTCACTGACCCCTTTATCATACTTTAAAAATAAATAAAAAAACACTTTATCTTACTTTTTTTATAAGGCACTTCTCTTACTTTTATAATTATTGTAGAGTTATATATTGGGTCCACACATAAGCATGAATTAATTAGAAGTTATTAAAAATTAATCATTAATATAAATTTATCTTCTTCTTACACACCCATTTACGGAATGATTCACATTAATTTTTGTAATTTGAAATTTGATGCCTTGTAACAATTAAAGTTGAAATAATGATATTGCTTTGAATTTGAAAGAATGGGCTAGCACGCACTCTATTAGAAAAGTTCTAATCTTTTTCTTTTTTCTTTTTTTTTTTCTTTTGAAAGTGACCGTGCAATTAAGAAATGGCCAATATCGACTTGTACAACATCCACAGAAAATTATTCTTATTATACAAATAAAATTCATGATGCTTCATAAAACTAAAAAATAATTTAATAGGGGTAATGACATATCAGTCATTTTAATTTTGTAGAATTCATAAAATTTAGACACTTAATATTTATAATAAAACTTTTTATGATGTGTATAATTACTCTATCCATAATACATTATGGGGCTTCTAGTAGTCTGTACTATTACATTTTGATCCAAAATTGAAATAGCTAATACAACAAAGAATTTAAACTAATAAAATTGCTGAATTGAAGATGTTCTAGGGCCTAAATTAAATAAAGCAAGTGTAATTTTTAATGGTAAGAATGAGTAGGCACATAGTGTGACCTCATATCTTTCTCTTTGAAGCGTCAATGTACAATGGTTACTCATATCTCATAATAGAAGCCCCGCTCCTTGGGACCAAAATGGTACAAAATATCTCACTTTAAGAGCACATTTACTAGCATGAAATAAATAAATAAATAAAAGGGAAGCAGTGGTTTTATTTTCCATTTATTCATGTGAGTGCTTATGAAATTATAAGTAAAAAGAGTTTAATTGAAAGTTTATATAAAACAAAATCATTTAAAGAAAGTTTTTGAAAACAGCTTAGAGACCCCACGTGATATAAAGATAAAGAAAAGGAAAGGTCAATAATTGTACTTCTAAATATTGATTTCTAATTAAATATTTACTTATGTATCCTTGATAAGTTTGCACATGGTAAATTGATTAATTATTTAAAAAGATATTTCACAAAGTGTATGGATAAGATTTTTATTTCTAAATGCAGTAACCACTATAAAGGTTCCTACACTTAACATTTTCTAATAGATAAGTACACACTAAGAAATTAGTCGATAATTCTAATTTGTATTTTTTTAATCATTCTAATAATTTGTATTTTATTACTTTATTTTCCAATTTGTATCTCTAAAGTTTTAAATTTTGTACGGATCACTGCAAAAACAAGCGTTATTTGATCTTCTAGAGCCTGAAAGAGACATACTATTATGAAGACAGTGTTCATAAAATGGTATTTTACTAAAAAAATTTATTCAGAGATATTAAGTCGAGAAATTCATAAATTATGTTTTTTCAATAAGTGAAATTTTTTTATTTTTTTTATTAAAAATAAAAAAAAGAAAAGCCAGAAAATGATGTTACAATCTTGAAAAAGATATTTATAAATTTAATGGTTACAAATATCTATAGCCATGCATTTTATTATTTGTTCCTTGTTTTTAGTTGTTTAATGATTGAATTCTTTTTGCTTACTCAATTTTATACTTTGCTTTAGATTAATCCAAATCATCCTTCAACTTTCACATGATGTCTCTTTCTTATCTTTTCTTCTTCTTCTTCTTCTTTTTTTTTTAAAGCTAATTTCTTAATGAATTATATATATGTCCAGATAAAATTTAACAAAGTCAACAACAAGTCAGACATTAATTAATTTTAGCACACTTTTTTTTCGTAAAACATTTTTGCACACTTGTGTACTTTCACTCTCCCTCTCTCTCTCTCTCTCTCTCACAATTTTCTTTTCCTGGTATATCATGCTTTAGCTGATTATTAAAAACACAACACATTAATTTAAAAAAAAATCGTAGTTTTATATTCTTTGGGGAATGTTTTGAAAAAGTATGAAGAAATAATTTGTTAATATTCGGCAATTTTATGCTGGTGCGTAACATTTCATTAAATTCAATTAATTTAAGTATCTTTTTGTCATGATTCTGGCCCTGTATGTTTGCTACTACTTGATTTTTTTTTGTTCTCGAGCAGTTTTTTTTTTTCCCCCCTCTCTCTCTAATCTTCTTGCTTCCATTTATGTCTAGGTTTGCTCTTTTCTACTTTCTTTTTTATTTTTCCTTCTTTTTTTCTGTAGTGTTGGCCATTACTATAGAAGTTTCATGTTTCTTGGGCCACTGTTTTCTTCTTTTTCTTCCTTGTTTTTATTCCGTATTAGTGACTTAAAATAATTTTTGCTGACTCAATTTTATCTTTTGCTAATTTAGATCAATCCAAACCATTCTTCGACGTGCACATGCGTCTCATTTATGTTGTAGCGCGCTTTTTTTTTTTTTTTAATAATTTTTTTTATGAGTTATACACGTGATTCAGATGTTAAAAAGAAAAAAAAAATATCTTCTTTGTATAGTTTTAAGTCTTTTCCTTTTTCCACCAAAATAAACTATTAGTCTATATGACTACATTATATTCATTTTTTCACATTTTTTTGTAGAACAGTTTTGCAGATTTTCTTCTTTCATTCTTTCTCACTGAGAAAAGGTTATATCATGCTTTAGTTAATTATGTAGTTTATATTCTTTGGAGAGTTTAGAGGTTTTTGATAAAGTATGAAGAAAATAATAACTGGTACTCCACCATTTTATATCAACAACATTTTATCAAATTCCGTTAATTTACGTATCTTTAGGTAACCACAACCAAAAACTATATATGGTCTTGTAAAAAAATTAGAAACTGTCAATAAGTTTTGGTGCATGAGAAGAATATATATATATATATATATATATATATGTATATAACTGGCCCGACTCTTAGTAGCTCCTTAGAAAAGAAAGATAAAATATTGGCTCTATCATTTAGCCATTTATCTACAACATGAATTTCAAATTTAAAACTTATCTTAAGGCTAGTTTTTTTTTTTTTTTTTTCAATTAATTCTTTATAATCTTAAATTGCCAGAAAATTGAACCTTTGATCTCTATCCAGTAAACACTGGATATGTTTACTCGCTTTTATTTGCAAGACTCTAAGTTGCATCTAGCTCAAAAACATCTCCATGCAATTGTGCTCTTCTCTCCGACGCAATAGTCCATCATAGAATTTTTAACGCTAACGTCTTTTAGAACCTCCCTATGATCAAACCCGACATTTGTTATGCGATCAATCAAGTTTTTCAATTCATGCATGGAGGTCGGACTTCCCGAGTTTATGATCTTCGCTGAACCCCTTTTTAACTTGAATAACATTGGCCCGGCCTTAGTATGACCTTTTATTCTTAGGGTCGTCCTTTTACCATCTCGAGATAGAAAGTAGAGCAATGTTGAGCCCCTATGACATCTCTTCATCTGCAAATAATTTTTGATGTGAAATTACACAGACAAAGATCTTTAAATCATAAATCACTACAAATGATATGTGATTAACTAATAACTACAAATGGTTGTTGATGATCAAGTTGATAACTAGGTTTTTATAGGTGTTGGCTTTTATGGTAACATGTACAGAAAAATAAAAAACAGGTGTTTAGTTCAGGCCAGTTCATATTTTTCCAATTTTGATGTTAATGTTCCAATCCATGTTACAACATCAGCATGCCAGTCGAGTGAAGATGTAGATTTGAAGAAGTTTGAAGTTTGAATTTAGGGGTGTGCACGGTTCAGTCCGGTCCTAAACCATTATGTTTGTACAACCAAACTGTTTTAAAACGTTTTAGAAAAAGAGAGACCATAACAAACCGTTTTATATGCATAGATCGGACCGGACCAGACCGTTTTAAAACAGTTTGGTCCGCAATTTGGTCCGGTTTAATCCATGGTTTGCCTCTTTCTTCTTTTCAATTTTGGCTCGATAGATTTTTTATATGCTTTTTTAAAAATAAACTAAAATACTTTTATTAATAAAAGTTTGTTATTTGATTCCAATTATGAAATATGAATATAAACATAAAAGTAATCCGAACAAACATAAATATATCTAACGTTAAAAATCCAAACAAACATAAACACATTCAAACCACGAAGTTCAAAATGTAAACAATCATAAATACAACCAAATTATAAAGTCCAAAATCCAAACAAACATAAACACATCCAAACTAAAAAGTTCAAAGAAACATAGAGATATCCAACTACAAAGTATATAATTATAAAAAAAATAAAAATAAAAAATATAATATTATATGAAAAATGGTCAGCTCCGGTCTAAATCATTCTAAAAGATTATAGACCGGACCGGATCATTGTTTTAAACAGTTCGGTCCGGTTTCAAGACATTTTAAAATGGTTCGTACATGGAATTGGACCAAGGGTTTAAAAACCGCTAGATAGGTTTGGTTTGGTTTGGTGGTTTACGGTTTTTCTTGCATAGCTCTAATTTGCAGTTGGGATTTACTTGAAGATAATTGTTTCTAAGAAAATTATGTTGTGGATTTGAATCTAAATGGAAAATCTAATTTAGGTAGGATTCCTAATCCTATTCAAATTAGAATTTCAAAAATATCCCAAGATTTTCTAAATGATAACGTTTTTTATCAAGGAGATATTCTTTGAAGATATTCTGCAATTTATGTTCAGATCGTGTGGAACTTATTTGGATGATTCTGTTTTATTCAACAAAGAAACATAATTTAATATTTGAATTTCAAAATGTTGTAGTCCATGTTGCAACATTTGAAATTCAAATGGAATTGGATTTGTTCTGATAAGATTTGGGTTAAGGACATTGCTGCTATTTATATGCTTTTCAAATACAGATTGTGTTCAACTCGAGCACTTGGAAATTCATGCACATTTGAGATTTAGTCTGTGTGGTCATTGTTCGTTCTTCGGGAAAAGAATTTAGCGTCATAAAAAGCAATCAATTGGATATCACTTTTTTTTTTTATTCAAATGCCAAAATGCATAAATATTTAACATTGCATTGAAGATGCTACAACATATATCGAAACAATGAAAATAGTCATAGTCTCCAATAATTTTTTGATAGACAAATGTCAAATTTTAACATTAACACCGAGAATTTAAATTTGGTATTGGATTAATGTAGATGCTCCAAAGAAACGTGGACATCCCCTATGAAGCGAAGCATTGGAAGCAAGTGTTGTCTGATAGAATGAGTGTGCAACTGACCTGACTGAATCTCAAAGCGTGTTCTTCGCTTGGCAAATGGATGCAGCCACTGACGAACACCACAACGCCACCGGTGGACGACGACGGCTGCGAATCGATGGTGGTGATCACATGTTTGCATTGATCGAACGGCAAATGGATAAGCTTAAGGAAATGTTGTCTTTGCCTTGTATTTTCTGGCCCTCAAAGGTCAGCATGGAGTTCGGCTGGTACAGAGAGGAAAGCTTAGCTCTGTCGTATCAAACAGATGGTAATAATGATCCACAAATGCCCTTCCAACGACATCGACTTGTTCTTCCATTTCTCTCAAACTATTCATCTTCAATTCTCCCCATATCGGCTGTGGATTATAAAGAAATGTGGAGTCCCCAAAATGTTAAAAAAAATAAAATAACAGAGTTTGATTTGTCTGCTTAATAACACAATAGGACTATTATGCCCTTGTTAATTTTGCCTTTGAATTAGGATAAGAGGCGGGAATAGTGTTGGAAGCGAGGACACCGTGGTAATTAGACAAAAGAAAGGTGGGAGGAATCGACACCACAAGGCGTGGTGGAAACGCTCTCTTTTGTGTGCTTTTGGTGAATCTTTTTACAGAGCCGAAAGTGTGGAATATATACTCTTCTCTGAACATTCTTTCCTTGAGACATGCTTTATACCCTTGGCCTTTGAGCATCGTCGGTGAAGAACCTCTACGTGTTTAAGAATGGTTTTTTTTTTTTTTTTTTTTACTGCATGATTGATGATCCGCGAATATCTTAGATTTACGTAAACTAATCCGACTAAAGCCTATTAAGAAGTAAAGCCTAAAAAACAATCCGCATTCAAGAATTTGCACCATAGATTTATGCAATTATGCATTTGCGGGAAAATTTGCTTTCTAATTGTATGCAAACACGTCCAAAACTTTTTCATAGGCGAGGAACAAGTCCAAAAGTTGGTGAACCCACTTGGGGGTGATTCTAATGAGTATATCTAAAAAGATCGGAGAAATAACAGAAACAAATTAACATCGAGAAGCTTTACAAATGTGTGTGTTTCTGAGCGTTAAATTTAGTTAAATTAAAATCAAGTTGAAAAATGAGACAGAGCTAATAGAACCTGGAAATTATGCGATAGTTTAAAACCTGCTGTTCTTGCTATTTTTGGGTACAGCATCCACAGCCTCCTTCACAGTCTTGTAGTTTCCGCTTCCGTCCTTTGCCACCACAATATTGGCCTTGATATCCTTCTCCCAAGCCTGCAAGAGCCTCCGATCCCTGGCGGCAACCCACGTCGGGAAATCCCCTGTCAATGGCTACATTTCTTCAGATCTAGATGGCGAAATCGAAACCAGAATGGCCAGGGTGGTTTTGGCCTTTAATATCAACTCATTCAGATGAGGCTCCATTAAGGTCTTGATATCTTCCGAACCACCTTCCTCTAGGCCGTCCAAACACGTCACGTGGTTAGTGAGGACGCTACTAAGCCATGCATGGACGTCTTCACGGGAATGAGTCGTTAGATTTTGAAGGTAAAGAGTTGATATGGAATCCACAACCCTATCCTTGGACAGGTCCATCAGCTCGGCGCAGTCAAGGAGAGCCGCTCGATCCTTAGGGATCGTTGATCTGACGGTTGACATCGTTCGCCGTCTTGAGAGCTTTTTGTATGCGAGGTGTGGTTTTTTCTAGGAAGGCTTTGAGTAGATCATTATCTTGTTATTGTCCAACTACTTCAGAGACCATGGCTAAGCATGACTCTTTGTCGACCGATTGATGACAGATTTTAAGGCTAAACGAGGTCGTTTTGATGGAATGGAAAGCGAAAAATGTCGTGCCTATAAGAGCAACAAAGGAGATCGTTTTAGAAGTGTGGGAAGTTTTGGAGATTTCAAGCAAAGGCTGATTGCTCGCCATATTGGTGAGGGTGGGTGAGATTTCTGTATGGCGAATTTGTGGAAGTGTTGTGACGACTATAAATAAAGACCAAGTGGGACTAAAAAGCACCTGACAATATTAGTGATGAACATAAGTCCATCATCTCTTCATTGTGAAGCAGATAACTTTTGGTTTAATTAATTTGTTTGTATTATCTTCATAATTTAAAACATGTAGTATATTATATTGGTGATGATGGACTAAAATTTGTTAGATTGAGAATAAAATATAAAAAATACGAAAGTGTAGATAATAATTAGAGTAGCACCAAAAGTAATCACTAAATTAATAACACCCTAGCTTGGATTAGTTTTATATGATCATTTTAATTTTGTTTAGAAGAATAGGATCATATAAATTAATATCCTTGTCCAATTTGGTCTTACTTTTTTTTTTCTTCTCTTGAAAGGCACTTTGTTCTACTTTTTCTTTTCGAAAGTCACTTTATCTGAATTATTTTTGTTTTCCAATTAATACGAATGATTATATATACAAATTATGATCCGTGTCTAGCAGATATTTTGATTCCGGCTAATAATGAAGTTATAGCTTCAACAAATTAACCAGAAATGAAAAAGTTTCCCATTCACAATATAGAGAGAAGATATATGATCTTCTTCTTACCTAGAAGAAATGATGCTTTGATTTTATAAGGATGAGCTAGTGGCACACTCTTGCATGTCAGCTAATAATGCAGTAAAGATATAAATTAACAGAGTAGTTGAATAAAGATTGAAGATGTCTTGGAGCCTAAAGTAAAACAAGTGTACGCTTTTTATGCCAAGGATGAGGTATGCACATAGTGGTATTATGACAATCATCTTTCCCTTTGAAAACTAGTGGGTTAGTCATAATGGAAGCCGCGCGCTTCTAGGGACGCCAAAATATAATACCTTTAAAAGAAAAGGATAAAATATCTAGATTTGAAAAAGTATAAAAGTATAAAATATATATATATATATATAATACCTTTAAAAAAGTATAAACTATGTTATGATTAAAAGCCAGTGGGCTGATCTTGTGCTATAACCATCATGGTAAATCTTTTTTCAATTAATTTAATGAAGAATACTACCGTTAGGTAAGGAAGAAAAACAAAACACTCCCTTATTACTAGGGAGTTGGTCACCTATCCAGTACTAAATGATATCCGAAAATGTAAACTTCAATTCCAAACTTTTCTTCATTTCTTATATATTTGGTCTCTTCCTCCCCTACTATCCATCTCAATCTCCTTTCCTCCTCTATTATAGAATTCCTATACCATATATTACTTTAAATAAATTATGCAGAGAAAGTATACAGGGGGTAAAAAAAATTTGTAGACCTAGCATGCGTTTGGTTTGTCGGTTAGAGATGAAATTTTTAAGTTAGAGTTGGTTAACTTTTGAAAAACTAGTTATAAATTTTGTTAACTTTTTAAAAAAAGACAAAAACTGAGATGAAAAAGTACAGTTTAGTTAGATTTAAACTTAAACACTAAACAAAGCACTAGTCTATTATAAAGTAAATATTAGACCGACAAATTATTTAAGCCAGCAAGTTGTTCTTCTCCTTTTTCTCTCTCTTGTGTTTGCTAACATAGATAAAGCAGAAGTAATAAACATGCTGGGTATATGCAAGGATGAACAAGGTCCACGATATCGTCGATGTTTTCACGATATTATTCATATTTTGAAGTCTCGAAATGGATAACGGAGAGAATGATATTTCTTCTTAGAATATCTGTTAAATATCCACAGTGTCCAAAAGTATCTGCAATATCCGTGAATATCCAGGATGTTTTTAAAAAAAAAAAAAAATCAATTTCTACACACATTTCATTTTTTTAATATGAATAAAATGTGACAACATGCTACACAAGATGAAGATCACGGTTGTAAGATAGCTGGTGAGGGTATTGGACAATTGAAAAATATTATATAAGAAGACTTAATGTAACTCAAATGAGTCAAACTGATGAGGATTTATCTTGAGTTTTTATTTCATGAGCTTAAGAATTAAGCAAAGTTCATTCGGTTATAATCTTTTATATGGTTCTCAAATAGTGTCTAGTTTAAAAGTACAAAATTGAGACATTTTTTTCGATATATTGGTTTTTTCTCCACCACGAATTGATATCGAGATGTCATCGCATACCCATAAGACTACTCATCGTATTGAACAAATCAACAATATCCAATTTATGGGTTAATAGTTGGTAGAAACCAAGAAATATACATGTGAGATATTAATAAGAAGCTTCAAAACCATTCAAGAGTAATATCTTGACAAATGTATTGTTTATATTATATCAGAATTGATAACTACCTAATGTTTTCCAACCTGCTAGAAACTCTTTTTAGATTAAGTACACTCAAAACTTATATGTACTCTTTTATGTTTGACATTTAATTTTTATGTACCCTATTATATTGTAGTATTTTATTTATAATGATCAATGAATACTTAATATCATATTGAAATTATAATCAATATTTAATTATTATAATTTACTATTACATTATGCAATTTAACACCTATTTTGATTAAAAAATATATCATTTTGGTTATTAAATTCGTTCATATTATGTTATATTTATTGTTTTAATAGTGTGTAAAGTTTTAACAAAAATTATAAGTTTTTCTTTGAGTATCAATTTTTTCCTGAAATATCCGTCGACATTATTCATAAATCAAAATCTCGACAACTTTGTCAACATCAACATTTTCATCCTTGGGTATATGCTACCGGTTCCAACTTGTGATAAATATTTGCTGATGGTCTATTAATTCTTTTTCTAATTGGTCCTTTTATTAAAGTTCTACCAAATGATTTTGATTGGACAGACCAGTGGTAGATTCAAGAATTTATGTCAGAGGGGACAATTTTTTTCCAAAATTATAAAAGTTTAAACTAGAACAATAACATAATAAAAAATGTGAATCTAATTTTAGAGTGAGTTTTCGTTTTTAATAAATGAGAGATTATTAAAATTTATCAATTCAAGTGCTTGATATTACTTATGTCATTAGTATTTCGTAAAAATCATCAAATTTAAGAGGAGAAGAAGTTTAACCATATTATTTTGATCAGTTATAACTTGTATTTAAATTTTGTTACTTAGAAAGAATTTAAAGAATAATTAACAAATAGTAGGATACATTCTTTATAATATATATATATATATATATATATTCCTTCTGTTACTTAAAAATGGATTTTAGCATAAATAAAATAAATTGGAAGAAAATTTACAAGAGAAGCATAAAGAGAGAAGAGGATAAATTTCTATTTGATGATGTGCGAGGGGAAAAAAAACAAAACATAAAGATATGAGAGAAGAAGAAACAATTAACAAATGAGCAAAGATAATATATTTCCGTTGAGTTCTCCTGTGAAGAACAAAAAGACGATATAATCTATATTCATATACCACTGGTAGTAGTAACATAGCGGTTTGGGGTTACTTATTAAGGTTCTTGTTCCCAATATTCAGATATCAAATCTTAGATCCCTATGTGAGGTTGACACCTTCTTCGGGGCCTCCCAATATAAACTAAAACCCAAACGGAGCTGGTTCTCCCTGAATGTTTGGTTGCGAAAGCATGGGTCAAACGTTGTTCCCCCTATAGTCCTTGTAGATTTCCGTATAGTGGTGTTGGGGGTGTGATGACACCACTGATTTTTTTTCTTAATAAAAAAAATATATAATCATAAATAATTTAATGATAATTCTACCCTTTGTTTTAGCATATTATATAAAATTCCCTACATTCAAAATTTTTTTTTTTTCCTTTTTTTAAAGAAAAGGATAAGATTGGTATAAAGAAACATAGTACTAATATTTTAGTCATCGGCAGTAGTATTACAAATCATAGCTTTATCCAAGCCGCCTTCCACAAAACAAGACCATAAACAGAAAAAGGCCAAACAGGACTTCGTTTATTTATTTATATTTTGCTGACATATATATATATATATATATATGTATATATAAATTTATAATGACTCTTAAGACCCTAAGCCATTTTCCAAATCATGCATACAACCCTTCCGTGTAATCCACTCCAGTAGACCCCAACCAAGAACCGCCTTGTATGAGCTCCGCCACCGTGAACTGCTCGGCCACATCCGGGCTCGTAATGACATGATAGCCTGGCCACTTCACCCTCTCGCTAGTTCCAGAACCCGGTCCTCTATTCCTATACTCCCCATAGAACAACGTCGTCAGTGCAAAATCTCCATCCCACTCGTACCACCCAGCCGGGTCAATGACGTCACTGATATAGGACTCCATAACTACAGTCCTCGAGTACTCCTTCCAAGGACGGCCCAAGTACGACCTGAACGTGTCCTCAACGGGCTCGAGATCGGCGCTGGGGAAGATTTCGCAGTTCTGGATCGAAGTCCCGGTGTTCTGGTTCGGGTCGGTTCTGCCTTGGGCCGTGACCATGTTCTTCTGTGCCTTCATCGGCTTCCGGGGAATCAGCTTGCAGTTCTGGAACACGACGGCGGCGTTGCCGAAGATGAAGTCGACGGTGCCGGTGATGGTGCAATCCCTGTAGAATTGGCGGTAGTTGTGAGGGTAGAGAGTGTCTTGGTATGCGTCGATACGACACCGGTTTATGACGGTCTCATCGGCTCCAATTCGGAGTGCGACGGCTTGGTGCTTCTCTGGCCCCGCTGTGTTCTGGAAGCACATGTCCTGGGCTATGAACCCATCGCCCACAGCAGCTGCAGTGTAGTTGATTGGCTTAACTAATTAGGCACTTAATTACACCACCATTGACTAATTAAGCATAGGAGAGTAAATTAAATCTATTTTTTTAATCTATGAATCACTATGATTTCAATAATTTTTTTCTTTATATTCCCTCTACGGTTAAAACTTAGATAATCAATCAAATCATATACTACGGAGAGTAATAAAATCGATAACAATAAACAAATATATTATATATGCATGATTATAGTTAAGTCTACTTTTAATCCAAGTAGAATTTCACTATTATTAAAATAAAATAAAATAAAAGATTACAAGAGAAATCACATAACTAATGTCATTTTGTCTCTCCGTGGTTTTCTCTGAAATGCTAATCCCAAGATCAAAGCTACAATTTAAACTCTAATACGCATGTTGAGCAAAAATTAAACTCCACACACTTGGCATTGACAAGATGAATAAAATAGTAAATAAAATTTTCAATATTGTAAAAATATGAATAAACTAGTAAATCAATTTGCTGTCAACTTTTAAAAATTAGTATTACAAGACTACCAACCGGTTCGTCAAATCCTATTTAGACAAGAGTGTGCACTCTTTTACTCATCCTAATCTTCTAGATGGTTATGCACTGAACATTTTTTATTAGAGAGTTGATGAGATCTGGTGAAGTTTTGGTGGAAAATCTGGATCTAAGCTCTAAAGGGGAGATTATTTTAATTCTCGATAAAATTAATTAGGCTAATTTATCAAATATCTAATAGAGACAAAACAATATATAGAAATTGAGCTCACAAACTAGCCGAAAGAGATAAAATTACCTACGGTTGCAGAGTTAAATGTGGTTGATCCATCCACAACATTAAGAGAACCAGTGATAATAGTGTAATCCATGCCTTCCCCAACAAGCATCACATTCTTTTTCTTCTTTCCAAACTCAACATTTTCCTCGTAAATCCCTCTCCTCACCAAAACGATGACCCGTTTCTTGCTTTTGTCCGGTATAGCAGCCACGGCTTCCTTCAAGGTTTCGTAATCTCCGCTCCCATCCTTCGCCACCACAATATCGGGCTCGATATCCTTCCCCAAAGTCTGCAAAAGCCTCCGATCCCCGGCGGTAACCCACGTCGGGAAATCCCCGGTCACCGGCTCAATCACATTGGATTTCGCCGGAAAAAGCGTAACAAAAATTGCCAAGGAAGTTCTAGCCCTTGATATCAACTCATTCAGATGAGATTCCATTAAGGTCTCGTTATAATCCGAAGAACCCTCCTCTAGACCGTCCAAACAAGTCACGTGGTTGGTGAGGACGCCGCTAAGCCATACATGGAGGTCTTCATGAGAACGAGTCGTTAGATTTTGATGGAAAAGAATTGATATGGAATCCACAACCCTTTCTTTGGACAGGTCCATCAGCTCTGCACAGTCAAGGAGAGCCCTTCGATCTCGGAGATTGTTGATCCGACGGCTGACGTCGTTCGCCGTCTCGAAGGCTTTTTGTATGCGAGGTGTGGTTTTTTCAAGGAAGGATTTGAGCAGATTACGATGATCAGCCATGTTCAGTCGCTTGGTTGAACATTGTCGGCCGGTTACTTCTGAGATCATGGCTAGGCATGATTCTTTGTTGACTGACTGATCACAAATTTTATGGTGTAGAGACAATTCTGGAGAAGAAAAACCTGTGCTTACAAGAGCAGCAAAGGAAATCACAAGCATAAAAAAGGTGATTTTGGAATTGCAACTTTTGGAGGCTTTAAGCAAATTAGGCTGATTGATCGTCATTATTGGTGGTGTGGTTGTGACTTCTCTAGGCAAGGTACTGAAGTGTCTTTTATAATACCATTTGGGACACTTGAGCCAATAATTTTTTGTCGGGACTAATAGCTACAATTAAAATCTGAATTAACACATTATAATTATTACTGATAAAATGAAAGTTAGTAAACATCTATTGATTCTTGTCACTATTTTTTTTTTTTTTAAAGAAATGTTACTAAAACGTACTTACAAGTTTGGTTTTTTACTTGTTTCCAAATTCTATGTACAAGATTAACTCTTCTCTTATCGAATCTTTACTGTTATGCATTTGCAAGGTTAAATTCATTGTTTTAAAATCTCACTATCATGCACTCCATCAACTGCTGCCTAAATAATAGATAAAAAAAATTTATCTTTTTGCTTAGAAAATGTTGTTGTTTTTTTTTTTTTTTTTTTTCTTTCTTTTCTTTCCAAGTAATAAAATAGAACCTTTAATTATTAGTTGGGTTATCGTGTATTTGAGTTTTGTTGGACCTTTCGTGTAAATTGATATTTTCTCAATTGTTTTTGAAAAATATATTTCTTTTTTTTTTTTTAGGAAAGGGGGGGGAGGTGTTATTCAAGATAGGTGTTATTTATTGTAATGTAAAGTGTTTTTTACTAAAGAAAAAAATAAAATAAAATAAAATATGATTCGTCTTCGGCCTCGTTCCTTCCATCACTGATAACCGAAGAAAGTGAGGCATCAATGGTGAACCAACCATCAATAATTGTGATGCTTGATTTACGTGGAGCGGGTTTTTTTTTTTTTTTTTTTTTCTTTATAATTTGGGGACCACGTTTATAAATTTAAATACCTAGTAAAATTAGATTGGTGATGGTGCTGGTACTAAAATTTGCCAGATTAAAGATAGTGTACTTTAAAGTAAGAAAATGAATCATAATTAGACCAATAAATTTTATGGATCACTTGTTTTAATTGTCACTGTATTTCTCGTTGTCTTTTTTCTAATGATGTCATTTCATTCCACTTTTTATTAAAAATGAAGCATAATTATGGACCATTGTTTTACCGTTAATTACAAAAATGCTACTTCATTTCAAAAAAAAAAAAATATATATATATATATATATATGCTACTTACAAAACTGCCATTATTGTGTCCTTTTTTACTTTCTTCTTATTATTATATTTTATAAGTACCCCTCTTAGTGTCTACTTACATCATTTTTGGTTATACACGGTTTCTTGGAGAGCAAATGAGCCAACGTTCTCATTTAATTATAACAAAAAATTGAACATAATTTGCAGTAAATTTGACTGTTGTTTAAATGTTGTACAATTTATCAGCTTTAAAAGTACAATCAGACAGTTTATTACCTCAATTTTAGTCCAAATTAGTAGATTATATAATTAATTGGTCCTTCTATATATGTTATATGTTATATATAGTTCTAATTTGTTTGCATATAAAAGGATCAAAATATAGAGCCTGTTTGATGGAGTAGTTTGAGTTGGGATTTTTAAGTTTTAATAGTAAATTTTTTTGAATTTTCAGAAAAGACAAAAAAATTTTTGGAAAAAAAATAAAAATTTTTTGGGAAAAAGACAAAAAAAAAGTTTGAGTTAGATGAAGTTGGATTGGTGAACCAAACAGGCCCATAGTACCCAAGTAGTTCCGACATTGTTATATATATGTGTGTGTGCGCGCTAATGCAGTGTCACGTAATTGCTAGTGCTTACCTAGCATTGTATTGCATTGTTTTTATACATCGTCGGAGGTTAGTAAAACACATCAGAAGATGATAATAGGATGAAAATGGATGCATGAAGACGGGAGAAATCAAGAATGATGTGACTATCTCAAAAAACTCTTTTTTTTATGGGAAAAAGAGGAGACAATTTCATATTAAAGAGTGACAACATTATAATAAATGATAAAATAACCGTCTATATTTACCATTCGTTTTTATTTGAAATTACGATGATATGTGAGAGCATGAGAAGAAAAAAGTGATATAATAACTGCATATAATATTTTTCGAAACATAATAGACGTAATACCAATAATAATTCAAAAATGTTGAGCCTACCAAAAATATAATAATTAAAAAAGGACACCTACATTGGGCTATTGGTCACATCTATTATGTGGTTATGCTCGACCCCTTTATCATACTTTTTTTTTTCTTTTTTTCAAATAAAGTACTTTGTCTTACTTTTGTTTTTGAAAGGAGCTTTTCGTACTTTTATAATTATCGTAAAGATAGGTAATATGGATCAGTTGTTGAATTATTCACATGATCTCTTTTTCTTTTTTTTAGCTAATTTCTTTTTTATGAGTCCAGATAAGAAATCACCTTCTTTAATTTTCAATTTTATCCTTTTTGTACCAAGTTCAACTACAAGTTGTTCAGCAAAGTTTCAACTACAAACTCAATGGCTTTAATTCATTTTGCAACCTTTTTTTTTAGTAGAACATTTTGTACTTTCATTCTTTTCTCACTAGAAAAGGTTATATATCATGCTTTAGCTTATTATTAAAACACTAGAGCATTAAACAAATAAATAAATAAATAATCAATTGAAATCTTGTATTCTTTGGAGAATGTTTTCAAAAAGTACGAAGAAGTAATATTTTATTGATATTATTGGGCAATTTTATATCGGTAAGACATTTAAATTATATCAATTTGCATGTCTTTTTTTGTTATGATGTGTTTATCTGTCCATGTGTGATTGCTTGCTTGATTCTTTTTGTTTTCGAAGACTCTTCTTTTTTTCCCCTCGCTCTTCTCTGCTTCCATATGTCAAGTTTTGCTCCTTCCCCACTTTTCCTTCCTTTATTCCCCCCCTGCAGTGTTGTCCATCATAACAAACGTTTCTTGGGCCATTGTTTTCTTTCTTCTTTCTTCCTTGTTTCTATTCGATTATTAATGACTGAATTCTTTTTTTATTTTTAATTTGCTAATCCAAACATCATTCAACCTGCACATTAAGAAATAATAAATAATAAAAAGAAAAAGAGAAGAAGAAAAACAATGATGTTTAACGTGTGGATATACTTTCACAGACTAAGAACAATAATAACTCATTCGTGAGGAGCACTATAAGGCTTTTATATAAATACAAGTTACAATACACAGAATCAGACAAGTTATCTAATACTTATAAATCTACTAAAATCAAGACGTACAATAATTACGAATAAATAAAGTTCCTAATAAAGATAATTACATACAAAATGCTAATTTTTCTAATGTTATATTAACTTTCCTAATATAACCCTGCAAGATGGAGTTCCAATACAAGATCCAATTTGAACTATAATAGAAGAAACTGAAATAAATATTTTTTTCCTTTTTTTTCCCTCTTTTTTTAATCTATAGAAAAAAAAAATTTGATGTCTCTTTCTTTTTTTTATTTTTTATTTTTTATTTTTTATGTTGTAGCTAATTTTTTTTTTTTTAAATGATACATGTGTTTTAGATCTTGTAAAAAAATAAATAAATAAAAAAGGAGCTTTTTGAGATAGTTTTAAATCTTTTCCTTTTTGTACCAAATTAGGCAGTGATTTTTTGCACATTTGTTGTAGAACATTTTTGCCATTTTTCTACTTATTTCATTCTTTCTCAATAAGAAAATATTATATTCCATGCTTTAGCTGATTACGTAGTCTTAAATTCTTTGAAGAATTGTTTGATAAAGTATGAAGAAAGAAATTTGTTGGTATTCCACCATTCTACATAGTACTAGTTGATTACTTATTTATTTGAAATTTTAAGTATGAAATATGAGTACTTAAAATTCAAATAGGGGTAATTGATTTTTTTTTTTTTCAAACAAAAATATTGTGATTAAAAGATTTCAGAGAGGAGCAAATAAAAGAGAAAATTGTAAAAGTATTTTAATTTTAAAGAGACAATACAAATAATCTTACGTAGTTCCGTCCTTAAATAATATATTTGATCTTCTAGTAAATATAGTAAAATATATATATATCCTTGATCTTCTAGGAAAAAAGCTGAAGATCAGTGGCTTTTAATGCAATTAGATGGACAAATGTTTAAAAGGCATCAAATTTTTCTTCTCTTAGTATTAACATGTAAATAAGAGCATTCCTAATTTTATGGCCAAATGTCCATGCTTCTGTTATAAGTTAGAATTTAGATAGTAAATTCGTTCTTCAATGCAATGGTATTTTTTTTATATGTATATGTTATTTTTTTTTAAAATATCATTTTACAAACAATGTAATGGTATTTTTAATATAAAGTTTGGCAAAATTGTCTCTGATGTTAAATTTGGTATCAAATATTTATAGTAGTACAAAGCTTAAAAGTTTATTACAAAAAGAAGATATTGCCTTCAAAATAGTACGCATTGTAATAGTTCCAATTCTAACGGTACTATATTTGACACAAACTTTTGTTTTTCTAATTTCTCTTAATTTGTTTAGTTTAGTTTAGTTTAGTTTAGTTTAGTTTTAATAATTTGGGTCCACGCTAGATGTATCTTATAGTACAGGATTTTACCCAACTCCCATAACTTCTTCGAGAATTTTTTTTTTTTTAATTTTTTGAAAGAATATGGAAAACATCTCTCTTGTTTGTTTACTACTCATCGTAATTTGACTTTTGCAGTGCAATTGATTCTTTAATTTTTTTTTCACAGAATTATTTGAAACCTTTTTCTATGTTAAATTTTCTTACTTGCACTCATTTGCGATATTCCATGTTATATATGCCCAAAGCATCCAGCTTAAATATCTCTTATTTTTTCATATCCTGAACATAATATCATATCATATCAATTAAGAATTTTAATTAATATATTTTTTTAATGAACGTAGTATAATATTATTAAAGAATATGATAAAAAGAGACATAATAAAAGGGATATGGGAAATTGGATCCATATATGTCCAACACCCGTTGCATCTGGCTCAAAGTTATGCAATGGTATTCCTCTCATGCAATAGAAAATGGTAGTACCATTGGTGTCGATCGATGCAATAGCTTAACTAAGTAATATTAACATGATCTAATTTTGGTGCGCTAACTCTTCTTTTCTCATGGAGCCAACTCATAAAATAAGAATTCAATCATGCTGTCAATCAGTGAAAATACGTATTAATATTTATTAATTATTGATTAATCAAAAATTATGATCAATCAGTAATTGATTGATTAACTTTTTTTTAAAAACAACAATTTTTTTAATTTTACGAAGCCATTTATTATTATAATACTTCTTAAAAAAAATACCATTAACCCATAACAAATCTCTTCATTTATTTGCGTACTTATACATTTTGCGGACATACATATAAACAGATAAACCCACCGTATGCCATTTTTTTTTTTCCACATTCACGTATACACGAACCCCTCCGTGTAAGGCACTCCAGTGGACTCCAACCAAGAACCGCCTTGTATGAGCTCCGCCACCGTGAACTGCTTGGCCACCGCCAGGCTTGTAATGACATGATAGCCAGGCCATTTCACCCTCGCGCTAGTTCCTGAGCCTGGTCCTCTGTTCCTATACTCCCCATAGAACAACGTCTCCAGTGCGAAATGTCCATCCCACTTGTACCACCCAGCTGGGTCAATGACGTCACCGATGTAGGACTCCATAACCACAGTCCTCGAGTACTTCTTCCAAGGACGGCCCAAATACGTCTTGAACGTGTCCTTAACGGGCTCGAGATCGGCGCTGGCGAAGATATCACCGTTCTGGATCGAAGTCCCGGTGTTCTGGTTCGGGTCGGTTCGGCCTTGGGCCGTGATCATGTTCTTCTGCGCCGTCATCGGCTTTCGGGGAATGATCTTGCAGTTCTGGAGCACGACGGCGGCGTTCCCGAAGATGAAGTCGATGGTGCCCGTGATGGTGCAGTCCCTGTAGAATTGGCGGTGAGAGTGAGGGTAGAGACTGTCTTCGTATCCGTCGATACGACACCGGTTTATGACGGACTTATCGGCGCCGACTCGGAGTGCCACGGCTTGGTGCTTCTGTGGGCCCGCTGAGTTCTGGAACGATATGTCCTGTGCTATGAATCCATCGCCGACGGCAGCTGCAAATAGTCGTGAATGAATTATTATATATATATATATATATGAGCGTTTACGTCATAGACAAGACAATAAAGAAATCGATCGAGCTTACAAATTAGCCAAAAAGAGCTATTACAAAATTACCTACGGTTGCAGATCTGAAAGTGGATGTTCCATCATCAGCATTGAGACTACCAGTGACAATAGTGTAATCCATTCCATCCCCAACAAGCATCACATTCTTTTTCTTCTTCCCAAACTCAACATTCTCCTTGTAAGTCCCCATCCTCACAAACACAACATACCGTTTCTTGCTTTTGTCCGGTATTGCAGCCACAGCTTCGTTCAAGGTCTTGTAATCTCCGCTCCCATCCTGTGCCACCACAATATCCGGCTTTATTTCCTTCCCCAAACTCTGCAACAGCCTCCGATCCCCGGCGGTCACCCACGTTGGGAAATCCCCGGTCACCGGCTCAATCATTTTGGATTTCGACGGAAAAAGTGTAACAAAAATTGCCAAGGAAGTTCTAGCATTTAATATCAACTCACTAAGATGAGACTCCATTAAGATCTTGGTATAATTATCTGAAGAACCCTCTTCTAGACCGTCCAAACAAGTCACGTGGTTAGTTAAGACGCCGCTAAGCCATGTAAGGAGGTCTTCATGAGAACGAGTCGTTAGATTTTGATGATAAAGAATTGATATGGAATCCCTAACCCTGTCTTTGGACAGGTCCATCAGCTCTGCACAGTCGAGGAGCGCCGTTCGATCTCGGGGATTGTTGATCCGACGGCTGACATCGTTTGCCATCTCGAAGGTTTTTTGTATGCGAGGCGTGGTTTTTTCTAGGAAGGCTTTGAGCAGATTTGGATGATCGGCCATGTTCGGTCGCTTTTTCGAATATTCCCGGCCGACCGACATTGCTTCGGAGATCATGGCTAGGCATGATTCTTTGTTGTCGGATTGATCACAGATTTTATGGTGTAGAGGCAATTGTGGAGAAGAAAAACATGTGCTTACAAGAGCAGCAAAGGATATGAAAATCAGAAAAAGAGTGATTTTGGAAATGGAACTTTTCGAGGCTTCAAGCAAATTAGGCTGATTGATTGCCATGATTGGTGGTGTGGTTGTGACTTCTCTAGGCAAGGTAGTGAAGTGTCTTTTATAGTACCATTTGGGACACTTGAGCCACGAATTTTGTGGGGACTAATAACTACAATCAAAATTTTAAAAAATTTATCATAAATATTCATGATTAAATAAGAGTTAGTAAGACTTTAGTGGTGCTGACACTAAATTAGGATGTCTTTGTGCATCATTATTTATATATAAAAAAAAAAAGTTAGTAAAACGTAATTACTAATCTAGTCAAGACAAGTTTGGTCTTTTACTTGTTACCAAATTCTAAGTACAGGACTAACTTTTCTCTTTATCTTATTTTACTATTTTGTATTTACATAGATAATTTCTTTCTTTTAAAATCTCTATCATGCACTCCATCAACTGCTGCCTTAAAGATGAGATATAATTTTTTTTTTTTTTTTTTTTTTGCTTAGAAAAATCTTTTTCTTTTCTTTCTTTCCAAGCTAAATTAGTTGGGTTATTTTGCCTTTAAGTATATTGAATTTTGTTCCACTTTTGTATAAATTGATATTTTGTCAATGATTTTTCAAAAATCAATAAAAATTTCTTGTTCTTTTTCTTTTTAGCGGGACTTAAAAAAAGAAAGAATGAAAAGATGAGGCACTCCTGTCCTGAGCTTCATTCCTTCCATCCTTGGTGACCAAAGAACGTCAATGATAGATCAACCATCAATTTATTGTGATGCTTGATTTAAGTGGAGCAGGTAACTTTTTTTTTTTTTTGTTTTTCTTGGGACCATATTTATAATTTAAAATATTTGGCAATTCAGTGTTGGTGGTGATGCTTGGTACTAAAATTTGGTATATTAAGTGTAAATTATACTTCCAAATACGAAATCAAAATATTATAATTAGACCGAGAAATACTATAGTCACTTGTTTCATATATCGCTCTATTTCTCAATTTCTTTTTTCACTTATTATCATGTCATTCAACTTCTTATCAAATATGAAGCATAAATATGGACCATTGTTAATTAATTAACTGTATATTACAAATATGCTACTTACAAAGTTGCCTTTATTGTGTCCCTTTTACTTTCTTCTTCTTATTTTTATTTTTTAAGTGCTCCTCTTAGTGTCCTTATTATTATTTTTTCTTCTCTTCTCTTCTTTTTATTTTCAAGAATGAGAGGGATATCATTTAACCGCATCATTTCTTGTTACACATAAGCATGGTTTCTCGGAGAGCAAATGAGCTAACGTTGTCATTTTAAGTATGATTAAAATTTGATCAACCAATGATCATGATGTTGCAGTTAATTAATTTGGAAAATTACAACAGAGTGTTGTCTAATTATTGTGACGTCAATCGGAACTTTAAACTAATTAGAATGATAATCTAATAAGGAGAGTAAAAGTACTATCACACAGTTGAGTACCAAAGTTATTTACCAAAAAAAAAAAAAAAAAAAAAAGTTTATTACCAAAGTTGTAGTCAAAATTTAGTATAGATAAATTGGTCAATATCGACTTGTACAACATCCACAAGGAAAATTATTCCTATTATAAAAATAAAATTTATGATGCATCATAAAATTAAAAAATAACTTAATAGTGGTAAGGATAAATCTATCATTTCAGTTTTATAGAATTCATAAAATTTAGACACTTGACTTAATATTTTTAATAAAACTTTTTACGATGTGTATAATTACTCTAACCACAATACATTCTGGTGTTTCTAGTAGTCTGTACTATTACATTTTGATCCAAAATTAAAATAGCTAATACAGTAAAGAATTTAAACTAATAAAATGGCTAAATATGTTCTAGGGCCTAAAATAAAGCAAGTGTAATTTTTAATGGTAAGGATGAGTAAGCACATAGTGTGACACTCATATGTTTCTCTTTGAATCGTCAATGTATAATGGTTACTCATATCTCATAATGGAGTCCCGCTCCTTGGGACCAAAATGGTACATAATATCTCACTTTAAGAGCACATTTACTAGCATGAAAATAAAAGGGAAGCAGTGGTTTTATTTTCCCTTTATTCATGTCAGTGCTTACGAAATTATACGTAAAAAGATTTTAATTGAAAGTTTATAAAAAATCATTTAAAAAAAGTTTTTAAAAAAGAGTTTAGAGACCCCACATAAAGAAAAGGAAATGTCAATAATTGTACTTCTAAATATTAATTTCTAATTAAATCAAACATATGTTAGATTTCCAATGTTAATGTTAATGTTCCAGTCCATGGTACAACATCAGCATGCCAGTCGAGTGAAGATGCAGATTTGAAGAAGTTTGAAGTTAGAATTTAGGGGTGTGCATGATCCAGTCCGACCCCAAACTGTTATGTTTGTAAAACCGAACTATTTTAAACGTTCTAGAAAAATATAGACCGGACCAAACCGTTTTATATGCATAGATTGGACCGAATTAGGACCGTTTTAAATTGGTTTGATCCGGTTTAATCTGCAGTTTGTCTCTTTCTTCTGGTTCAATTTGGACTTGATAGAATTTTTATATGGTTTTTTTTAAAATAAACTAAAATACTCTTATTAATAAAAGTTTGTTATTTGATTCCAATAACAAAACATAAATATAAACATAAAAGTAATCCGAACAAACATAAAGATATCTAAAGTTAAAAATCCAAACAAATATAAACACATTCAAACCACGAAATTCAAAGTGCAAACAATCATAAATACAACCAAATTATAAAGTCTAAAATTCAAACAACGTAAACACATCCAAACTAAAGAAACTTAGTGACATCCAACTACAAAGTATACAATTATAAAAAATAGTATTATATGAGAAATAGTCTGATCCGGTCTAAAACGTTCTGAAAAATTATAGACCAGACAAGATCGGATCATTTTTTTAAACGGCCCGATCCGGTTTCAAACCGTTTTAAAACGGTTCCTGCGTGGAATTGGACCAATGGTTTAAAAACTACTAGATTGGTTTGATTTGGCGGTTTACAGTTTTTTCTTGCATAGCCCTAATTTGCAGTTGGGATTTACTGCAGATAATTGTTTTTTAGAAGATTATGTTGTGGATTTGAATTTAAATGGAAAATATAATTTAGGCCGGATTCATAATCCTATTCAAATTAGAATTTCAAAAATATCCCAAGATTTTTTTAAAAGATCGCGTTTTTTTTTATCAATGAGATATTCTTTGAAGATATTCTGCAATTTACGTTTAGCTTATTTGGATAATTCTGTTTTATTCAATTTCAAAATGTTAGCAGTCCATGTTGCAACATTTGAAATTCGAATGAAATTCGAATTTGTCCTTATAAGATTTGGGTTAAGGACGTTGCTGCTATTAATATGCTTTTCAAATACAGATTTTGTTCAACCCGAGTACTTGGAAATTCATGCACATTTGAAATTTAGTTTGTGTGATCAATGTTCTTTCTTAAGGAGAAGAATTGGGAGTCTTCGAGAGGAGACGTTATCGTCTTCAAGAGAAGAACCTGAATCTTTTGGGAGAAGGCGCTCTACTGTTGAAGGGAGTTCAACAATGGAGTAGAACAAGACAAGTGGTACTCACCGAATAGATCTGATTAATAAGTTCAAGACGAACAGCGACAATAAGAAGAGGGAGTCTTTGGATTGTATAAGTTCGAGAGTGCTTGTAATCATTTGATATTAGTGGATTATTTGATTTGATAGTTGGTCATGGCTTGGAGGAGTAGGTGTGACCGAACTTCGTAAAACTTGCCTGTGTCTTTTATTTATTCACGTAATTGATAATTTTATTAAATCCAATAAATTGATAAAAACATATCTAAGAATAACGGACTATTTTCTAAAATAAGTAAAAGGGTAGGAAATCATAGTCGCTCCACCGAATCCTTAAAGCCTTTTATCACGTAATTGTAAACTGACATACTTAACCATGTTCCCTAATTGATGTTCAACAACATGCGTGGTCCATAACCCTTTATGTTCAACAGGTTTCCTTAAGATTTACCAAATTTTATAACCGTCCAAGACCGATTAGTCATTTTGGACACAAGGGTTGCGACAATTAAGTAAACCTAAGTGTTGAATCCCTCGTAGACGACCAACACCACTGAATCCCCCGTGTGACCTCAGCCGAACATCTCACCGAAGAGATCCATGTCGTCTATGGATCATGGAGAACTCATTTTCGCCATGATCCCACGGGATATATCTCAACCCAGGCCATCACGACACGAGGGTCCTCCACGACGGGCCATCTCCCTATGCGCGGAGGAGATTCTCTAAAATGTTTTTTTTTTTTTTTTTTCCATGACGTAAGTCAATCCAAAGCATGGATGTATGGCATTCCTATAAATAAAATAGCCCAATTTAGAGTACCGGCCATATTAGATCATACTGATCATAGTATCGACAGACCCAATTAGGGCCTTGAAATTAATTGAGGTAATCAAATTACTTGAACGGATCATTAGAAGGGCAATTGAAAATAAAGAAGCTTTTTCTTTTTTGGAGAATTAAGAATAGAGGTTAAAAGTTCCTCTAAAAAAGAAAGAATAGAGGCAATAGTTGCATATGATTCGATCCGCCCCCCCCCCCCCCCCGGCTGGGAGGCATCTACCTCATCCCGATCACAAGGAGATAACTATAAATATATATATATATATATATATATCTCAAATTATTTCATAAGACAGCATTAAAATTGGATGAGATGGGGAAACCCCATGCAGATGAAGAGTGGAGTGTGAAATTTTAGCCATAATTGAGGCGGAATATATCATTCTGCACAACATAGTTTGCTTGCGCGACCGGCACCAAATGAAACATCTGCACCACAACCGCATTTTACATATTAGTCGAGCCCTTTTTTCCCCCCTTAAATAACAATTAACATGTGAGTTTGTTAGTAAAACAATAATAATAAACATAAAGAGGTCTTAGCACACCTGACCCTTATTCATTTCTCATAGTTTTCAACTTTAATTTTTTTTTTTTTTTTTAACTCAGGAAAATAATAATAGTTAGCAATATTAATACTAAACGGGGCTAAATTGTGGACAAAATAATCATGTTCCTTTTAGCTTTTGTGTCGTATAAATTTTTCATGATTTGGCACTTTCATTCCTAGAAGAAAGATTATTTTTGACAATTTAATTCCTGAATTCGTCAAAGATTTTCCCTTAAAATTGATCCTCATTAGTGTTCTTAGAATTGCAATTGCTATTCTTTTGTTAATTCAGTGACTAAATATCAAGAAAAAAAAAAAAAGTTCTCACCGGCAAAAAACTAAATAACTAAAATTTAGGAACAGAGTGTTAAAAACCTCAAAATGATTTTAAGATTGTGTCAGTTAAATAATAACAATGATGTGGATGATGATGATATGATAAGAGATTCTAAGACCATAAAAAGTGATATAAAAAACTTTTTTTATATGCTATTTGATTTTATACTCCAAATCCGTAATGCTATATTTATTCTCTCTCTCTCCCCCCCTTCTGTTGACTTAGACCTTCAACATAAAATAAGAGTCAATTATTATCAGACTAACTCGTAATCACAAAGTTATATCTATCATGGTCATCAATTTTAGCGTTAGATTGTAGAAATTTTTGAAGTTTTTGTAAAATAAAAAATAATGATTGTGTTATTCGTAACCAAAAAAAAAAAAACACAATAACCTAAAAAAATCAAGCTTGTGTTTGATTTTGCCGGTTGGAGATAAATTTTTAAGTTGGAGGTGGTTGACTTTTCAAAAACTAGTTATAAATTTTGTTGACTTTTTAGAAAAAGAACAAAACTGATATTAAAAAGTATAGTTTAATTGAAGTTGAAGTTGAACCAAAACAAAGCCTAAATTTTCTCAATAAAACAAAATAAAATAAAAAAATAAGTGCAAAATGTTGATATACTTTCATTTAGCATGAAATGTATGACCATCTATTAATGCATTTGTCTGTATTAATGTTATTTATTCTTAAAAAAATTTATGAAAAATAGTATTATCATACTTTATAATTCAACAAGTAATGTTATTTCTAATATTATATTTACTGTTTATCATCGTTATTATACTTTGGAATCTATAAAATGAAGTTTGTATTTAAATAATTTAAAAAAATAAAATATTATAATATTACATGGGAAAGTGAATACACCAACCAATAACAATTAAATTTTAATTTTGGCATGACTATACCTTGTCATAAATTTCCAAAAAGTTTTAATATTAATAACAAAGTTAGCGTCATAAATAGCACTCAATTGGATATCATTTTTTTTTTATTCAACTGTCAAAATGCACAAATATTTAACATTGCATTGAAGAGATGCTACAACATATATCGAAACATTGAAAATAGTCATAGTCTCCAATACTACTTTAATAAAAAACAATGTCAAATTTTAACATTAACACCGAAATTTTAAAATTTGGTATTGGATTAATGTAGATGCTCCAACGAAACGTGCACATCCCCTATGAAGCGAAGCATTGCAAGCAATGTTGTCTAATAGAATGAGTGTGCAACTAACCTGACTGAATCTCAAAGCGTGTTCTTCGCTGGCAAATGGATGCAGCCACTGACGAACACCACAATGCCACCGGTGGACGACGACGGCTGCGAATCGACGGTGGTGATCACATGTTTGCATTGATCGAACGGCAAATGGATCAGCTTAAAGGAAATGTTGTCGTTGCCTTGTATTTTCTGGCCCTCAAAGGTCAGCATGAGTTCGGCTGGTACAGAGAAGAAAGCTTAGCTCTGTCGTTATCAAACAGATGGTACATAATGATCCACAAATGCCCTTCCAACGACGTCGACTTGTTCTTTCCATTTCTCTCAAATTATTCGCTTCTCCCCAGATCGGCAGCGGATTATAAAGAAATGTGGAGTCCCCAAAATATTAAAAATAAAAATAAAAGGCATGGTTGATTTGTCTGCTTAATAACAAAAAGGACTACTATGCCCTTGTTAATTTTGCCTTTGAATTAGGATAAGAGGTGGAATTAGGGTTGGAAGCGAGGACACCGTGGTAATTGGACAAAAGAAAGGTGGGAGGAATCGACACCACAAGGCGTGGTGGAAACGCTTTCTTTGTGTGCTTTTGGTGAATCTTTTTACAGAGCCGAAAGTGTGGAATATATACTCTTCTCTGAACACTCTTTCCTTGAGAAATGCTTTATACCCTTGGCTTTTGAGCATCGTCGGTGAAGAACCTCTACGTGTTTTTTTTTTTTTTTTTTTTAAATGAGTGATTGATGATCCGCGAAGATCTTAGATTTACGTAAACTAATCCGACTAAAGCCTATTCAGTGGTAAAGCTTAAAAAACAATCCGCATTCAAGAATTTGCACCATAGATTTATGCAATTAGGCATTTGCGCGAATATTTGCTTTCTAATTGTATGCAAAACGTCCAAAAGTATTTTATAGGCGAGGAACAAGTCCAAAAGTTGGTGAACCCACTTGGGGGTGATTTAAGGAGTACATCTAAAAAGATTGGAGAAATAACAAAAACAATTTAAGAAACAATTTAACATCGAGAAGCTTTACAAGTGTGTTTCTGAGTGTTAAATTCAGTTAAATTAAAATCAAAATGAAAAAGGAGACGGAGCTAAAATTATGATAGTTTAAAACAAGAGTCAACTAATCGAACACCCCATGTTTCACACCGAAATTATAGACACCCAAGAGAAACAAATAAGTTTTCAAGTAACGTCAATCAAGAAAATCAGCGCAGAATAAGAAGGTGCCACAATGTCTTGGGAAGACATTCAAAACACCATATTTTGTGATAATTTTTCATTCAACCAAAGAAAATTATTTTTAAAAAAAAAGAAGCCTTGAATCTCATCTGAAAGCAGTTTTAAATCTATACCCGTGATTCCTCTCACCGAAATTTTCCCCTTCTTTCTCTCCTTGCTTCACATCGCTAAGTGCGTACGGCGCACACAACTAGAAGAGTAAACCAGTGTTTTCCACATCCACATGCGCATGTGCAGCAGCCACTCTGCACTCCCTCCATTTGGTTCCACCACATTTAGCCATCCTCCAGTAACAATAATGAATCAAACTCCCACCCTGATGAGCTTTTCAGAGTGTGCGCTGAATGGAA